>VZRZ01000218.1:473754-491939 GCA_013398175.1 Climacteris rufus | reverse complement strand
AAAAAAACTTTTTTTTTTCTTTTTTTTTTTTTTTTTTTTTTTTTTTTTTTTAAAATAGCTGATTCCTGTTTATGACCTATCACTTTCAGCATTTATGTTCAAAAATTTTAGTTAAGGACACTTTTTCAAATATTCTTGGCAATGTCCCAATGTAATACAGCATTGAGGACCCCAGATTGCTGGATGAGAAGTGTGGATTCTTTGGCATAGGACACAGTGTTCATGGGAGTGTTCATACAACAGATAGGCTGTGTGGATTTACAATGCAGGGTGGGTGCCCAAACAAACAGGAAGGATAAAAGAAATATCAAACAATTATTTTATTTTCACCAGGTTAGCCATTCACACTGAATTGACTATAGCTTTTTGTTGCTTGTAATCTCTTGGTTTCCTTCTGCAGAGCTCTGGGAAAAGCTTTTTGGCTTTCTTTGAATTTTCCTTCATTAGTTCTGTGATATTTTATACTTGTAAAGCAATAGATTAAAAATGTAATCCTAAAATCTTGCTTGTTTAAATAATTCTTACCAAAGTGTTTCAGATCCTTGTCATATGTGTGTAACAAACCTGGCCCATTTTTTTTGTCGTATTGCAACAGGCTGTTTTCACAAGAAGTTACAGGAAACTTAGAGCTGCTGCCCCAATGCTCATTTGACTTATATTACTTTGTTGAGCTAAGCAGTGAGCCCCACTGCCAAACCATCTGGTGCTTTGTCTTTTCACCAAGTGGTTGCTTGTTTTGAGGAGTTCTTACATGAACAACTTTGCTCTGTTGTCTTGCCCACTGGAAATGTAGTGTGGCACACAGGCCAGTGAAGTTTAGGGGATCTTAGTGACTTAATGGTTTACTTACTTAATAGCGGAGTGGTTTACTGATTGGAAAAATAAGGGGGAGTAGGCATTCTTTTGCTGTCAGGGTATGATTAAGTAACTCATTAGATATGGCAGTCACTTCAGTCTGAATGTGTTCTGAATTCATTTAGGATAAGCACAGACCACAGCAATAACGAGGGTTTTGAATGTAGAGCTGAAAACTGATTTATCAGCTTTGACCTTTGATAAAGTGGCATTTCATTATTTAATGCATTGTGCTGAGCATAGACATTAACTAGCTCAGGACAAGGAAGTAATTTCTAATTTTTATGATAACCCTGCCATGTCATTTATTTTTGCAGACAGTGATAGATGCCCATATCTTCCCAGCTCTGATAAATATTTTGCAAACGGCTGAGTTTCGGACAAGGAAGGAAGCTGCTTGGGCAATCACAAACGCAACGTCAGGAGGCTCTGCTGAACAGATCAAGTATGAAACAGTTAAAATCTTCCCATGCAATTGAGTGAATTAGTGTCTGTGCAAGAAAACAAACTATCAGCCTAGAAACCTTACAGTGTGCTTTCAGTGTTGTATCCAGAGAGACCATGTCCTTGTTGTGAATGAGCCTTTTGTTCCTTTATGGGAGAAATCACATACCTGTAATACTTATTTAAAGAATTGAACCATTTCTCTTACATGAAGAAACTTAATGCAACTTTTAAACTCACTTGGGAGTGGTGTAGAGTGTAACAGTGCTTTAGCAGGCTGGAGAGGAGTGGCTCAGCCCCTTGAACAGTGGCATCACATGCATTGTTTTAGCTATTGAACCTATACCAGTACATTATGCTTAGATGCAGTTTTGTATATAAAAAAAATCTTTATAAGCATGTTAAATTAATATAGTTGCTCATTATAGGAAATGTTTATAAATTACCAGTACAGAAATATAAATTGTGGTACAAAAATTATTATTTCATAGCTATATATATATAGAGAGAGAGAGACTGGGACTGAGAAAGTATTTTATTTTCATTGTTTCAGCAGAATTGGCTAGGTACAAACAGATGTCTGTAATTTGTCTAATTTTTCCAGTCAAGCCGATGCTTTATCTGATTATTTTGATTCTTAGACCTCCATGCTAAGTGCTTCAATGGCTACACCAATTCTAATTTTACAGACAATTTACTGGGTCCTATGTGATGTTTTTCAGGTATTTAGTAGAACTGGGATGCATCAAACCACTCTGCGACCTCCTTACAGTAATGGACTCAAAGATTGTGCAAGTGGCACTGAATGGGCTGGAGAACATCCTGAGGCTGGGAGAGCAGGAGTCCAAACGCAGCGGCACTGGCATCAATCCCTACTGCGCGCTCATCGAGGAAGCGTACGGTAGGAGCAAAGGCCTGGGGCACTCAGGGTACAGCAGTGCTCACAAACCCAGTGGAGTTTCAGGACACCCAGTTCTGTTAATTACCTCATCACTGTTATCTCAAAACAACCTGTTCTTTGATAAGTCTCCACTGTGCTCCATCTTCTGCATTATCTTTGTCTGGCTGTAGATGGGAGACAGAGCATGCAGATCTTTTCTTGATTCGTACATAGTAAAAAAAGTGTTAACAAGAAATGACTACAATTCCCAATAGTCGAGATTTACTAATTTGGCTAACACATTTCATTATAGCATCATTCCTTGCTGTATTATTCTTCTTTGTATCTGACTACAAGGCCTGAGTTTGCCCATTTGCTTAATGCCTGCCCAAAAACTGGTTGCCTGAGTTTAACTGCATTGTATATACATGTGATACAGGTTAGGAAATGGAGTCTCCATCCTTGGAAGTTCTGAATTCTTGTCTAGACACAGCAGATGTAATCTGGTGTTGGTTAGTTCTGCAGGGCTGGGCTGCAGGCTGGACTAGATGGTTATCAGAAGTTTTTCAGCTTACACTTATGTGATTCTGTAATCATGGTCTTTGTAAAGAAAGCACTGTGAATGCACTTTCAGGAAAGATGGTCCTGAAGATCTCTTCAGAAAAAGTCTTTGAGTTTGAGGCCTTGTTCTTTACCTATTCGAGCTTGTTGATTTAATTTTTGAGTGAAAAGGTAGAGGCAAACAGAAAGTACAAAACACATAACACAGTTACAGGGAACTCTGTAGTTCCAACTGTTTTTCCTTGGTTGTGGAGAGTAGAAGTTGGGTACAGGTCTGCGCGGAGGGGCCTGTTCTTTCTGAAGGTGGGAGAGAATCATGGAACAGACTGAAAATTATCATGGTCCTGTGCTTTCACTGAGCTGTAACTTTAATGTACTACTTTCCTCTGCAGGCCTGGACAAGATTGAATTCCTGCAGAGCCATGAGAATCAAGAGATTTACCAGAAGGCCTTTGATCTGATTGAGCACTACTTTGGAACAGAGGATGAAGACAGCAGCATCGCCCCACAAGTGGATATCAACCAGCAGCAGTACATCTTCCAGCAGTGTGAGGCTCCCATGGAAGGCTTCCAGCTCTGAGGTGCCCCTGTGCTGTGTGCTCCTCTACCTAGCCAATCCTGTTGTCGAGCCACAAGCCACCCGTGGAGTGATTCTCTCAATGTTTTCCATAACCCTGTTTGCGCTCATTCGCTTGCCTTGTGCACATGCTCTTACATACGTCTGGAAAACTTTGGGCTCTCCGTGGCAGGATGCCCCCTCCTTGGCAAGGGGTCACCAGAATCACCCTTCTCCTCTAGATTCTGAATCTCTCCACTGTCACCTTCGTGGAGTTGAGGCACCTTTCTATACTTTGAGATATTCCTTGTTCCTATTACAGGAAAGTAATCCCTCCTCCACTAGGCCCCCCACTCCTGGCATCCAAGAGAAGGCTGCCTTTGTCTTGCATTTGCTGCAGTGTGTGCCTGCAGTCCAGGGAGACATTCAGCCTCTCTGAGAACGTAGCTGAATCCATCCCCCATGTTCTCCCCCGGATGCCTCTCTGGATGGCTGCGAGAGATGCGTTAAACCTTCACACGCAACGTACCCACCTTGCTGTATGTGCCAGCTGGGGTTATTGGCATGAGGAACGTGTTACAAACAATGGAGTAAGTTCTCTATCCCCTGCAACAACAGGCTGCAATGGACATGTTTTGTGGTTCTTAGGAATACTGAACACATCCGGCCCCGTCCCGTCTCAACACTGAGCTCCCAAGTTGGATTGCAGACCACTGTGGAGATTTGTATACCTTCCCAGTTTTTCCTCTCCATCCACAAAAAAAGAACCTGTGAATATGTCACTCTTAACACCTCTCCAGAAATGACTTTCCAAAACAGCTTCTAGAATGGAGAAACTGCCCCCACTTCTGCTTGCCAGCACAGTATGATCCAGCCGGGCCTTCCTTAGAAATCAAGCCCTTTCTGGCTCCATGCTCCAGAGTCTGGTCCTTGATATTATAGTTATGGCTGAAAAGTTCCTGTCTGCCTCTTTACATTTTTACACAGCGTGACTTGAACAGATTTGTCTTCTGAAAGGTTAACTTCTGAATACAAAAATCCTAATTTGTAAAACTTAGCACAAGGAGCGTTAGATCTCCTTTTCATTTTCACAAGACAAGAGCTTCCTCTCCGGCTCACCTGGTGGAATACAGTCCTCCTGGTCAAGGTCCTTATTTAACAACTACAGTGACACTACATTCAAAGGATAGTTAGTTACATCAGGATCCACCTGGCCCTCTCATTTCACTGTTCCCTTGTGCTGTCTGAGACTTGAGGTGAATGAGCATGGAACGCACGGTTCCTCCAGGTGACGTCTGCGAGGCACCGCCGACTGCGTGGCAGCTGCCGCGCGCAGCCGGACACCGCTAGCGCTGCTGGCCCCTCTGCTCGCAGCATGTCCTGGCTCCCAGCCCGCTGGGGTCACAGAGCTCTTGATGCAAAGGCAGCCACTGCTCACCGAGTCCAGCTGACACTGACACCAAGCCCTGCACGCAGCGGGGCACGCGCCACGCCGTTCAAAGTGGCGGTTCCGTTTCGGAAAATGCAATGGGTTCCCTAGGCCGTCCGCTCCCCCTGCATCGGGCTGCGTTCTTTCAAGCCTCTTGGGATGCTTGGGACACACATTTGTCCGGTGTAAACATTTCAGAATCGCCACTGGCAACTGCAGCCTCGTGTACCTGTGGTCAGCGTTAGCGGCAGAACTGCCTGCAAGATCCTCGTGACTCCTCTCAGTGATAAGCCACTGCAAAAGCAAAACCAGCCCATTGGATACAGTTACAAAAATACTGAAGTCACTTGTCATACTGCTGAAAGAAGCTAGGCCAAGGCCTGAACATCAGCTCTGTGTGACCATTATTTAAATAAAGTCTTCAGTTCTGTCTCTGCTTCAGGATGGAGACTCTGACAGGTGTGGCCACTGCAGAAGCCACCTGCTGCCTCCCTAGCTAAGCCAGTTGGCCTCCACTTTCCCTCTCCCAGTTATTTTCTCTAGTGCTGCTTTGTGCTGAAGGAACATTTAGTTTACTGCACTTGATCTGTAAATGGACTTCGATTCTTTGTAATTTTAGGGGGTTAAATTTGGTGGTTAATTTAAAAAAGCAAAAAAACCCCTCAATGTTGCCTTTACATCACATATAAATAACTGTGTTTCTCTTTTCTTGAAGGGTGATAGAAGCACTGATTAGTAGCAAAATCTTGTTTTAGCTTTTGGATTTTTTTGTGCTGGATTTTTTTACGTGTAAATTTCCAATAACATGTCATTTCTATAAGATTTGTTTAAAACCATGTACCTCTTATTGGATGGTATAAAAATGCTACATATTTTGTAAACAAATCTGAGCAAAGTGTGTGTGCATATATTCTGTATATTCATATATGTATATTCTGTGTATATATACACACTAGCGTGTATATATACATATATACACACACACATATATATACACACATGCATAAAGTGTGTGTATATATAGACATACCTATATATCTATATATATAAGTGTTTTCTCTTCCAGGCTAGTGAAAACAATGTGGTGCATTGGCGTTTCCCTCCCCTGCCCCCCAAGAAAGTAATGACAATTGCCTCTAAATGAGTGAATTAAAAAAGAGTCCATTTAAGCTGACTGGTGTGCCTTCCTGTGTAAGGAGCCTGGCCAGTAGTTGTTACTTTTGCTGTGGATATGTGAATTCAGAGCAGATGAGTATAAATCTTTGAACTTGGTATGTTTGTTTGAAGTGACAGGCCTGGTTGATGCAGGTAATGTTGTTGTCATAAAGACTTAGACTGTGTAAGGCATTTGACTGGTACTGCATAATATTTTAACTGAAAACCACAACAATACAAAGATCAACATGGCACACATTAAATGGATTAAAATGTGGCTAACTCATAGGTCTCAATGTAATTTTAAATGGTGCTTAATTGAGTGTATTTCCACCAGGATCTTCCAGCAGCCAGTTCTTGGCATTGCTTTACGTAGCCTTATTTATTAATAGGTTGGAAAGAAACAAAACCTGCTTCTAACAAAGGCTGCAAATGAAATGGGTGCAGAAGGGAGATCAGACTTGTGATTAGGAAAGGAAAAGCTCACTGATACAGACTGATCAGAATTGCTTGGTAAGCCAGGGGCAGGTAAACAGTTTGCATTTTAACAGAGCCAAACGTGTAGTGTAACGTTACCCATCTAACAAATAACATTCAGGCCACAGATGCAGGACTCTGCTTTGGAGGAAGAGTGCCACTCAAAGTATGAGGATCATGATACCTTATTGCTTGAACACTACTTCCTAACACAATTCTGTGTGGCTGTGTCCCCTGCTAGAAACACAGACCAGTATTCTCCTCTCTCCTGAAGGATGTGCTCAGACAGGGACCCTCTCAGAGGACGCCTCTGGCTGCCGCTTCTGTGAAGGTCACGCTGTGTTTTGAGTGATCTGCTGTTGTTTTGTGTCTAGATAGGAGGCAGCACGGTCTCATGTAGAGGGCAGGTGAGGGAGCTGTTGGAGTTCCTGGGTTCTCAGCTCTGTCAGGCAGCACATAATGCTAGAAAAGGTATCACATACTTTCTTCCAAATTGAAATGTGCACATTTGTTCCTGTCTGCTTGTGAAGATGCAATCTAAGCACTTTGCAAAAGTCCCACAGGCTGGTAAGGTGAAAAGATTAATGAGAATTTCTTGAATTCTTCTTGAAACATCAGTGATGAGGTGGAAGCATTATTTTGAACTGTGTGTTAGAGAAAGCAGGATTCAAGACTGCCTGGAATTGCTGTCTAGCAGCCCAGCCCACAGATCTGTAATGCCATTTAAGTTGTGTTTCTGTTGGGTCAGAAAACAGGAGCTATCATTCTTCCTGTTGGTAAAGTTCCCAGTGGAACATGGCAGGCAAGGTCAGTGTCTTGGAGTCAGGAGGATACAAAGGGTGATGGAGCAGATTATTGAAAGCTCACTAACTGAGCCAGGACCAGCACTTGGAGCTCATGGGAAGACACCACACAATCATTTGAGGCAACTGCTGCCCAGAGACTTCAGCCTGTTCTTAAATTCCCGTGTTGGTTCCTTGATGCCAGCAAATACAGGTGGTTGAAGACCCTTTGCAGAAGGGAGAAGGGAGGAAGACAATGACCCTGCACCCTGTTCTTGGACCTGCTGTTTTGTTTTTTACTGTCAGCACCAAGACTCTTGAAGAACTAGATTGCACCACGTGGTCCTGCATGTGACAGTGCTCCTAGCAATACACCTCTGTGCTCTCTGAGCACTGCCAGAACAGTTATCTTACCTCTGGTTTTGCATCTCTGTGCCAGCTTAAAGTAAATCCCCATGTCTTCCTGTTTGATTGTTTTTGCTGCTGGAAATTGGCACAACACGCCATTGGTACTCTCCCGTGCCGCTTTTAGACATGAAAGTCTTTCTTGGGTTGCCTGAGTTTTAGTAGAAAAACAAGGAAGATCTCTGTGTGTGCTGCTGTGGCCATGTCTGTAGGGCTCCTGCAGCTTCTTCTGAGGCAGTGCTGAAGTCAGGTGAAGGTTGCATTAGGAAGTTTCAGTTGCCTCTGGAACAGCTACAGCACTCTGGCACATGCCATAGATTGATAAATTGGACTGTTTTGAGTAAATGTGGTGTTACAGACCAAGCCAAAGGGGAAAAAGAGAACAAGACCATTGAAGGGCTCGGTCTGTTCCTCTCTAGGCACTGCAAAAAGGCTTTGGGCTGAGCTCTCGGGTGATCTGAGGTGCACTGACTTCTCCTGTCAGCTGGGCTGGCTGCTTTGGCCGCACACAGGTGCTGGTTTTGTAACCAGTGTGTGTTCAGAAGTGCTTTCTTGGAAGCCATCACGACAGGAAAGAGGTGGCTCCTTTCACTGCCTCTCTGAGAAAGATTTACATAATTCTTTAGTACTCAGTACTTGCAAAGGAGACAGCACACAGCTCATTGTCTTGGGCTTTTGTTGGGACTGGAGCCTGTGCAGAAGCTGAAAGAAAACACAAAGTTGGGCAGTGATGCCCAGTTTTTATGGCAGATGCTGAAATGGTGGAGACACCAGGGTGACAGAAGGACACATGGAGCTTTTATCAAACCGCTGGACCAGACTTCCATTGTTGACTAAATAGCATAAAGCTGATAGAAATTTAAGGAAAATCAAAAACTGCTGACCATTGCTGCTCT
Source organism: Climacteris rufus (assembly GCA_013398175.1). Taxonomy (NCBI): domain Eukaryota; kingdom Metazoa; phylum Chordata; class Aves; order Passeriformes; family Climacteridae; genus Climacteris; species Climacteris rufus. The sequence goes on along the minus strand of VZRZ01000218.1, from coordinate 483,499 downwards.
GAAATGTTGCTTTCTAAGTGGTACTTTGCACATTTTTATTGGAAATACTTTACCAGCTGGATGAGTCCAAGTAGTTTTATTTCCAAAACTAGAAGAGGAGGTACCTGCCAGTTCTGTTCAGAGTGCAGAGGTGTGTATTGAAAGGGTGAGATTTTTGAGATGAAGTTTTATTAAGCTCTGCCATCACCAAGCATAAATCACAACTTTTTCTTTATGCAGACCTGAAATACTGTCTGAAATGCATGTTCTCTTCTTTGGTGTCATTTAATACATAACATCACAGGCAATCTTGGAAGACTTTTTTTTTTTTGGTTCCCACCTGTGTCCCTACTGGTGTGGCAAAGAACTAGAATTTTCATGAAAAAGCTGTTCACACAGCTGCAGTGAAATTAAACATGTCTTGCATTAAGTGGACAAATCCATGCAGTCCTGCTCTGCTTGATTGACAGTGTACTTATGGTAATTTGCATACAGAGAACCTGATGACAGCATCACCTGAAGGTTGTAACTTCTGTGGTGGAACTGACTACACAACTTGTCTGATCAGTTACAGCTCCCTGTGGTACTCAGAAATGCAATTCAGAGATGGACTGCGGCAGCTGGAGAAGATTGACCCTGCATTTTTGGAGGGCTTTTGATTTATTCAGCAAGACTGCTAATGTTTAGTAGTACAACAAAAATAATCTCCCTCCCTCTATTGAGAAAGTTCACAAACTAAATCTTGCAAACTGATATGGCTCTTACATTTTTGGAGTCTCCAGGGCCAGTTAGCAGGCAGTGCTGGGCAGGAGCAGAGTTTTGAGCAGTCCTGACACTTCCAATCTACATTTCCTTCCACATGAACTGAAAGGAGGAGGAAAGGTACTGTCCCTGTTGCTGCAGGCTGTTGACCACAAATAGCGTGTGACTCTCTGGGCTCAGTGCCAGAAACGGGACTCTTGAGGCAGCTGCTCTCTAGGTGGGCCAAGCATCATGAAAGCACTGGTGACAATTTAAAAGGCCCAAATCCATATAAATCTAACTGAGCTTTGGAAAGAAAGCATAGTAGCAGAGAGCAGGAATGCCTGATGGACTTCCTCATATTCATGTGCCTCTGAATAGTAAATCTGACAGCACAGGTTGAAGCTGTTGCTCAGTACTCCTCAAAATAGTCATCTCTGTTCCCTTAGCTTGGATGTTCTCTCATCTCCCTGCCTGCTCTGGTGTGACAACTCTCGGAAGTGTCAGCTGCAACCCCATGGTTCTCCTCTTCATCTCCCTCCTCCTCTTACTGAAGGCAGGCAGTTCTTCCCAGGAAGTTCTCCCTCACTTAAAGAAGTGCAGCCAGACTACCAGCCCCTAGAAGGTAAGGGGGCTTTCTGGTCAGTTCTGAGCATTCTGATGATGGCAGTGCAGGTCAGACAATTACTTCTGACTCAAGGGCTCCCTTAGTAACTGTTCTGTCTTGCACAAAGAGGAACACCTGGAGACTCTGAAGGAGCCAGTACCAATGCAGAATAAATACAGTTCCCTGTATTTATTAATAAATACAGGTCCTGAGGGGACCTGCACTGGTCCGTGACAGTGGATGACTGCCCAGCATGGATGTACAAGGGGAAACCAAATGGAGCGTCCTTCTGTGCTACAGTTACCTCCTTGTAAGGGGTGTAAGGACAGAAGGCTTCATACAGGGGAGTGGTACCAGGAATGCAGGTACAGGTCCTGCAGTGCTTTAAAAGCAGCTTAGTGTAGTGCACAGCACACATGGGAAACAATCATTTGGCTCATCCAGTTTGCTCACGTGTCCTGTCCCCCTAACCACAGAGAAAACAGTTTGGAAGAAAGGGGCAGTCATTAGGAAAAGAAAGCAGGTATTTCTGGTTTTAATGATTACAAGACAATGTATTCATTGTTTCTTGAACATGAGTGTACAGAACTAACATACAGGAAAGATGTGACTATATTCTCCTTTCAGTGCTGAAAAGGACTTTGCTTTTCTTCCCCAGTCCTTGGTCTCTTCATTTCCTCCTCTAAGGTTTAGCAGGTGTAGCTTCCAGTTTCAACTGGGCTTTCTTCTCCAAGTTTATGTTTGTAAGAGATTCATGTCTTTTCATAGCCTACAATGTAATAAGATCATCAGTTATCACCTGAAGGACCACAGAGTTGAAACTTGAATCAATAACTTAGAAAATACCTGGCCTATCCTTACCAAGGCACAGTTCTGTCAGCTTTAATGCCAGGAAGCCAAGAGGGTTAAAATAAAACATTGAGAGATTATTTTGGCTCAAAGTAATTACTTCTGAGAATAAATTAAACCCTTTTTTCAAGACACCAGCAGATACATTCTGTGCTTCTGGTATTTAATAATGATTTGGTCTTCACAAGACAGAAGCAAACCAAAGGTTACTCAGAGAGTCACAGAACAGTCTCAGTTGGAAGGGACCCACAGGGATCAGCAGTTCCAGCTCTTTAGTGAACGACCCACAGGGGATCAAACTCACGACCTTGGCATTATCAGCACCGTGCTCTGACCAACTGAGCTCATCTCAGCAACATAAATAATTCCAGCTGCTTGGAAAACAAGGCTTCCAAAGGAGCTGTCCTCTCTTCCTGGTGTTTGCATTTGTACTACTCCAGTACTGAGGAAAATGCTTTGGGAATTAGCAGTGTTTGAGCTCTGCTGCTGAAGCCAGGGAAAAATCCTTCCTCTGTTTCATTTCAGAGCGCTGCATCCTTTTCATTTTAATAGATAAATGCTGACAGAAATGGCAGGTGACACTCAACAGCTCACAGGACTGGGGCTGAGGCTGTCACTGCTCTCAAGTTTTCTCTAGAACAATTAGTAGTCCATAGAAACAAGATCTGAACATTGTCATCAGAAGTGCTTCAGAGAAGGGCAGCATAACAAATAATGTTCTTCCTCCCGTGCAGATGCTTTAAGCTTAGGGGTTCTTTGTTTTTTAAAGGAAGCAGATGCATCTTAACATCACCCTTTTCTGACAGGAGTTAGTCAATGAGGGTCACTTCTGGGGAACTAGGAGGAATTCTTAAATTTTTGTTCAGTGATAAAATGAGAAAAACACCCCCAAACAAACAAAACCCCCAAACCCCAAAGCAAAACAGTACAAAAAATCCACAGAGAAACTGGGAAATTTATATGAAGAGTTATTTGCCCTCATGAGTGAAAAATCTGTGCTTACCTGCTTCCCTCTGACCACCATGGTGATGCAGCCCAGGATTGTCAGGGCAATCATGACATAGCTGAACCTCACACGCAGCGTGGTCTTTGCTGCTCTGACAGTTTCAATCCTCAAGAGAGAATAAAAGAACAGGCTCATTATCAGAGACCCAAATGAATCACTTGGCCAATTGTTTAATTTCTCCTAGCAGGCTACCTAAGTACTTTTCTATAATGCTACTGGTACTTGGCTCTTTCCACAAGAAAGTTTTACAAGAATGGGAAGGGCTGATCCCCAAGTACCTTGGGAGATACCTGGTCACCAAGGCATTCCTCTCAAAGCTGGAAACAACCCCAGCTTTTTCATTTTGGTTACTTCATTGTTGAGAGACAGTTCTGCCTTTGCAGACCACTCTACTGCAGTGCAAAGGAGGAGGGCTGCAGTAGTTGTGTTTATTATGGAAAGAACAAGAAAAAGAGAGGGATGGTTTTACTAATATCATATTTTTCTTACTGTCAACTCCCTCTGTCGTCACTACCACCTTCCAGTATCTGCAGAGTCAGGGAGAACTCCATCCATGTAACAACTGTGATATATTTAACATTGTAAAGCATGCACTTTTCTCTCAATAGCAGAAGTCTGGTAAAAACCATTTGTGAGCAGGAACTTAATGCAGTGTTTTAACAGTTTAGAGTTTCTTGGGTGGAGGGAAGCATTATCACAGTTTGCAATTTCTTCTGCCTGAAGTTCAAAAGAGTTTCATTGATGATGCAGTCTGTTTGCCAGCAAGGTGGCTTCCTGTACTGCAGGACCTGGCAGTGCTGTGGAGGACACACTGGCTGCTGAATGCAATACTCTGACATTCTCACTGGGACTTGGTAAGAGACCAGTGGTTCCCACTCCTTTCAATCTTTTTTTTTAATGTCAAAGGGTTTACTGAGCCACACCAGTAGCTGTACTGCCCCTCTGGGAAACCTGCTGCCTGCTCTGCTGGTATCTTTCAAAACCCAGAAGTCTTCCACCAGCAGAGCAGCAGTTACTAAGACCTTCCAGCTGTACATGTGAAGAATTAAAACAAAAGATCATTGGGTTGAACTCTGAAGATCATTCTACCCAGATGACACCCTGGTTACAGCACATTTTGTGTTGCAGAGAACAATGCAAGAAGGGCAGTGAGGCACTAATGCTTTTTAGATGTGCTTCCCACAGTAACCAAAGACCTACACCCTCCACATTTAGCTCTCCTTGCAGAATTTAGAGCAGGTGATTCCCTTCTCAAGGTCTCATATTCTCACTGATTCCATCTGGCACTTGATAAAATTCCAGAAGATTAGAGAAGCACCAACATTGTGTGATGAAAAGAATAAATGCACCAAACTAGGTTAATGATACCCCCAAACTAACATGGAGAATGCATTTAATGGAACTGGGAAATTATTGCTGTACACAAACATGAGTGAATACAGAATCTTTCACTGCATTTTGACCCTTATATTTAGAAGAAACAAAAAGATACTTAAGGACCCACGATAGTTCAACGTGGTAAATCACAAAGGACCTGAGAGCTGAAAAGAGTTTTGTTCTTGTTTTTGTCAGAGTATTGATTCGAGTACAAGATTTCTGATCACAGGGAACAAACACATCCACCTACAATAAACTAACAGTTAATTTTAGCAGCCAGGTTATTTGTTTCTGCTAATAATCTGCAATGAAAGCCTTGAGTGCAGGCTGCAATTAAGCTGAAATGCACGGTAATAGGATTAAAAAAACTTTGCTAGTTACTTTTGGAAGTACCTTAGATGTGTTAAGAATATACAAGAGCAAAGATAGATATCTGAACACAACTTGCATTTTAAATCAGTTCAGTGGCTAAGATTAACATTTGTTTAATAAATAAGTTGCTTCTGATTACCACATTTTACAGGATTACTAAGTTATATCACAAGCCCTTACAACCCACAATTAATCTCAGATTAATTAATTAACCTCAGAACAAGAAAAGTTTTTCTGCTTTTATACTTCTCGATTGTCTTCTCAGATTTGGCTGAATTATTTGTTTAAATAAAAAGAATTCCCTATGCACTTGCAAAAATGGTCAGCTTTTATCAGAAGTTGGTTTGTCCTTTCAATAAACTACTGAAATCAATCACTCTGCTAACTCTGTTTTTTTTAAAAACACTCCTAACAAGTGGTAAGTGATAGTAAGTTTTAATAATTTACACCTCTATGTATTTCAAATGCAATTTTAAGAAAAATTACTCACTAGAAAATGGAAGGATTCCATTTTGACAAAATTTATTCACTGTGGTACATGGAGATACACGGGTGGATTTTCAATTCCTACACAATGCATCCAAACAAACAAAATATATAGAGGGCAGCTACATAATTTTCTTACTCAAGTAGTGCAAGATTTACTGTACCTTTTTAATTTAAATAAATACATAGATCTAAAAGCATTATGAGCATGTTTTAAAAGATAACTATACTACCCCTAGGAATGTTTTTTAAACCAATAGTTGCCTATTGTTGCTCAGTTTCGTCTTCATTTTTGATGTGCAAACCAGAACATCCAGTTTTATTTTCTGCTTTTCACACTGGACAAAGCTTTGCCATTTGCACTCCACCAGCAACAGGGAAATTTTGACTATATATAGTTAGGGAGCCTTTGCACTGTTTGTTTAAATTCCAAGAGTAGAGGAAGTTGGCCCATGCCCTCTAGACATTCATTAATAAATATTTTATGAGTTTCAGTTATTTTATAGCTGTATATGAAAGTTTCCCACAGGAGGAGACTGACATATAAAGAAAAACACTAGAAAAAGCTCACACTGATGTGTGAAAAAAGCTTTTAAATTGTGAGAGAAGAGTAAAGATTAACTGATCTATCATGTTTTTCTAATGAAAAAACTGATAAATGCTGGTCATCCCTTTGCAAAAGAAAAGAAATAATCAAGAGGTTACATTATCTTAGCACAACAGAAGTGCTGAGATTATTTCATCTACAAGGATGACACACTAAACACAACAGGAGATTTTTCAGCTGGGCAAACCCATTCCAGTTAAGAAAAGTTACTGAGTTGCATTCAAGTCACTTATTTCTTTCACAGCTTCAACGCTGACACTTACGAGACAGTCTCTGGTATATCCTCAGGCTTTTTGAAGTTGCCTGCCCACAACAAAAACCTTTTCTCCCAGTCTGTAGGCTTGTATCCAGGCACCCTCAGAGGAGATTGACCTAAAAACCCCCAACAAAACACAAAAACGAAAACAAAACACCACCAAAAACAACAGTCAGAGAAGCTGGATTGCCAGAGCTGCAACAAAACCAGTTAGGGTGAGCAGTGCAGAATTCTAAATATGATTGCTAGAGTTGGTTAGAGAATGAAAAGTGTTTCACAGATTAACAAATATGTAAATATGGATTAAACTGAGGCCATGTAAGGAGAACCAAATCCTTCCCAAGACCTCTGTATTTGCAGGGCTCAATTTGCAGAAGCTGCTCCAGCTTCCTAAGGTGCTGTGACATTACAGTTTTTCTATTACATTTAACTTAGTTTAAAAAAAAGAAATCAAATGGAACAGCTACAGAAAAGCCAATATGCTGCACTGTCACACCACAGAATGCTCACTTTTTCAGGCAGTCTAAGATTTTATCTTATCTGAAGGTATAAACAAACAGAGGACCACAGGAAAAGATTAGACCCATAATTTTCAGCTCAGTGTTTCAAACTCCATGGACAAAATATTCATAATGTAGCAAGGGAAGGTTTTCACACATAAAATACCATTACAATCTAGCCAACTAAGTGCAAAGATAGCCAGCTTTTTCCTTTTTTCTTTTAAAAAAATGGAAGGTCTGTATGGATGTGTGCTCCCTCACGGATTTATGAGCTACCTAGGAAGTGGGGTGGATTCAGAGTTTGCTGACAGTGCCAGGTTAGTGAAAAACATAAAGAAGTGGGCTGAGCCCAAAGTGCCTCGGGGCTTCAGCACCCAGAGTCACTGAGCTGGCCAGGGAACGCCCTCATTATGAACAGGAAGCAATTCCAGGTCACATCCAAGTGCCAGACTCTGCCCTAAGTGTGATCAATCATTACCCAGGCCTGAGCAGCAAGTCCTCGGGGCTCCGTGGTGCCTTGGGCAAGGTGTTCAGTGACAGCGAGGGAAACAGCACAACTGGCCACGGTGAGGGGCACAGACAGACACAGCAGCTTTGTTGTGCCACTGTGGAAAACTGGGACTCCAGCAGTTTGAAAAGCACGGGAAATACTGATCCCTCGTCTCAGAGGGAGCTGCAATGCAATGGGCACAGAGAAAACTGGTAAGGACAGCCACAGGTACGGGATGGCCACCGTGTAAGAGGTGAGACTGAGACCCTCTGGGCTGGAACAGGAGTGACTGAAGCTCCATTCGGCCCAAGACAGCATTGCAAGTGACACTGGGAGCGTGGGTTACAATGAACAGGCCCTGTTTTGGAAAGGGTACTGAATAAAGGAAAATCAGATTATAAAAAAGTGCACATCAGGTTTAAAAACAAACACAAGACTGTTCTTGTTCTCTCACAGCACGGTTCAGCTGAGGAATTTCTTCTTGGACAATGTGAATGCTAAAAATACATCCAGCTTCAAGAAACTGGGCAAATTCGTAAAAACAAATCCAGTGAGGACCATGAAACACAAAGATGCCACCTCTGGGACAGCAGTAAAGAGGAGCCCTCCTTCCATGCTCTTCCTTAGCTGCTTTCTGTAGGCCACCATTGCCACTGGGCTTCAAATAATGTAAGGGACCTCCCTCACTGGCCCCTACTGGAGACACCACACTTTTAAGGAGACTTTTAGTCTTACTCAGCACAGCTGGTTTTGGTTTTTAACACAGCAGCATGCCTCATGCTTCACATCTGTATGCTTCTGTTATCCTGCATGGGTGGGCCCTGAGGAACCTGTGATGCTGGGAGTCTGATGAGAGCAGCACCACTGTCCCATTTATAGTGAAAAAACATTTCAGGGCCTGAGCTTTCCCTGAGCAGCTCCACCCTTAAACGGGAACCAGCAACCACTCAGACTCTTCCCTGCAGGGCACATTCAGTTTTTGGAGCAGCTGGAGCAGGCTGCTCTCTGAAAAACTGCAAAAGGCTTTTAGCTCACACAACATTCCTGAACATTGATAGTTTACAGTGGGGCTGAGCAGCCAGTGCCAGAGCCTCAGTGTGGGAGTGTGTGCCTGATAAGGTGCTGCTGCTCTGCCACAAGGCGAAAGCTGTGTTATCATCACCAGGGGAAATACTGAGCCTTGGCTTTGTCAGAAAACAAGACTTCACTGAATTTAAGGCTCCATTTTTCAGTCCACGGGTCAGAACTCACTCTCACAAAATCAGGGATATTAGCATCTATGTCAGCCAAATTCCCGTTTGGATGATTACAGCGAGTATTTCATGGCATGAAACACAGCATGATCTCATCAAAGACTCTCACCCTTTCGCTGAAGTTCTTCCTGGGGTTTAATACAGAACCTTCTGCTTATCTTGAGATCCACTCCTTCAGTCATCCTCAGAAGGGAGGGAATATTTCTCCCCAGCAGTTTAACAGCCCTGTCTGGAAGAGAAAGAAGAGGAAGCAAAGAGGCCCAGTTTAACTCAGAGCAGTAGAAAGTGAGGATATTAGCTTTTCAGTGCAAGTGTTTGGGGGTTTTTTAACTTAAAATGAAAAAAAAGGAAAAAACCAATAGGTACAAGTAATATTAGGCAATAAGTACCAGATTTAGTTGTAATAGCCTATCAAATAAATTAAAACTTGTGTAAAAGCTATGCCTTGAACTTGCTCATTAACGTTATTTAGAGAAATATGAATGCAATTTAACTCATTTAGAAAAAAATAAGAATGCAAGACTACAGTCTAGAAGCAATTTCTAAAACACAACACACATCACAATTTCCAGGAAGCCAATTGTTCATATGCCTCAAATACACTTTGGACAGGGCTATTTCAAGGACTGCACACCAGCATTCTACCAATCTTGTCACATCCCAAAAGCACAGACACACTCAAGGGAAAAGCCGAAAGAGCAGAATCTTGCAGCACTGAGGTAATGACTTTGCAGTGCATTAGAAAAGGCCAGGGCACCTTACCTACAAAAACATACTTTAAAGAAGGAGCTTTGAATGGAATGAAAAAAGTCTGGCGAAAAACCCCCAACCAAACAACCAAACTAACTCCGAAAGTCCAAAGGGGCACTTTTAAAATAAAAACTGAGTTCTTTTTTCCCTTCTTTATGCTGTCTGAAGACGCCTCTCCTAAGGGAAACCACTGCCCTTTGCTTTCGAGACATAACACATTCCCGCTCTGACAAATCAGTAATTTACATTTACAGGCGACCGCCCCAAGGAAAGCGGACCCTTTCCAAGGCCTTCAGAGAAGCGAGGCGCAGCCCCCCTCCCGGCACTGCTTTCGGGCCAGCCCGTCGGTCGCGGCCCCTCACGCTTCGCTTCCCGTCCCGTCCCGTCCGCCGCCGGGCCCGGCCCCTCGGGCTCCCGGGGAGGAGGCGAAGCGGCGGCGGCCCCCGGCCGGCCCCAGGCCGCGGTGCCCCGC
>VZRZ01000218.1:391282-473085 GCA_013398175.1 Climacteris rufus | reverse complement strand
CCCAGGGAGCCTCTCCCGGCACGGAGCCCTGGCGGCGCGGGAGCCTCCGCGGGCGGCGGGAGCACCGTGGGCGCCTCCGCGGCGTCGGACGGAGCGTGGAGTGCCCCCGGTGCCTTCAGCCGTGCGAGCGGGGCCCAGGCCGGCGGGGCGGCGCGGACCGGCCTGTGCCTGAACAGAGAATCCCAGAGCATGGTGGGTGGGAACGGACCCACGGGGATCCTCCAGTCCAGCTCCTGGCCCTGCACAGGGCACCCCAGGAACCGCACCGTGTGCCTGAGAGCCTTGGCCAAACTCTTCTTCAGCTCTGTCAGGCTCGGTGCTGTCACCACTTCCTTGAGGAGCCCATTCCAGTGCCCAGCCACTCTCCGTGTGAAAAACTTTTCCCTGATATCCAAGCTAAAGCTCCCCCGACTCAGCTTCATGCCCCCCAAAATGGTGGGGGGTTTTATTCAAAGTTTGCCATTTTGGTGTAGTTCAGGCCCAGTTTCCCACCTGGAATTGGGGATGGGGACTTGGGGAGAGGCTCTTCAGCCTGTCCATACAGCCCACAGGGCAGTACAGGCCTTGGGGGGCATCAGTTACCCCCTCTCTGGCCTTTGCTGCCAAGGAAGCTCCACGCTTTGCAGCACATACTCCTGCATGTGGGAATTGTTCTTTGGTGTGTTCTAACCCCGTGTAAGCAATCCTATTTAATTCTCTATTAAAACACTTAGCTGTGCAATTTTTTTTTTGTAGTAGGCTTTTCTCAGAGATACAACCAAGTGTCTTTCTCTGTATTTTTTAATCCAGGAGCTGCTCAGGGTGATGAGGACGATCGATGACAGAATTGTCCATGAAATAAACACTACGATTCCAACAGCTTCCTTTGTGGGGAAGGTTGATCCTGGTCAGACGTGTAAAGAGCTGTACCAGTCTGTGAGTGTGCACACCTTCCACTTTCAGCCTTCCTCTTCCTGCTGCTTTGTCATGTGCAGTGGCCAGGAAAGCACCCTCAGTGTCTGAGGAAAACACTGTCCTTGATAAACTGTGTTATCTGTATTCCTGACTGTCCCACTCGGCATCCCCACACACCTAAACCACATGCACATAACAATTGCTTTGGTTTAAAAGCATGTGGGGCAGTGCTTTGTTCTGCAATGCTGATCCTTCAAGGATCTTTTTAAAAGAGTGCTAGCACCCTTTTCCTGCTACTCTGCAGGACTCCTTCTCGTGTTTGCCTTTGACTGTTGGTCAACCTGGTAACAGCAATAACCACAGAATAGTCTGAGCTGGAAGTGGCTGCTGCTCAGTGTTGCTTCCAGCATGTGGATTATGGAGTCAAAGGGATTTCTATGGGCACAGCAATACTGTGGCTTTAGAAAGTGTCTCTTTTAACTTGTAACTCAGAGGGTTTTATTCTCTGACAAGTCATTGTGACTTTCTTTCTCTCCCCACTTAGTTGATGGATGCTCACACCAATAGAGAAAGAATCATCAAAAACTGCATCTCTCAGACTTCTGCTGTAGTGAAAACTCTCAAAGAAGAGAGGGAAAAAGCCCAAGACGATGTAGCATTATTAAAACAACTCAGGAAAGAGCAGACAAAGGTGAGTGGTGGAGCTTTGTAGAGATCACTTGTAGAGGGAGAAGAGAGTATCTTTCCCAATCAGAAATACCAGTGTGATGGAGAGACCCTAAAGTGGATCCTGAGTCAAGCAGTCTTTCCCAAGGGTCTTGTTGGCTCTTGTTGGTTCTTGTGAGAACCATTTTCCCAAGCCTTCAAGACTGAGCTGCTTTTATCCTGCAAGTGGAGCATTTTCTGAGATTCTGTTACACAAATGCTGTAGAAAAACACGTGTACTTCCCCATGGTGGATCCTAACCTTCCCTGACTGACACCACTGAGTTACAACTTAACTTTTCCTGTCCTCTACAAGATGCTCCCAGACAACCTTGAATTCCACTTACCCAACTCCTTTGCTGTTTGGTAATTCTTGGATTAGTATTTTGAGTACCTTGTGATGGTGTGAGAGAGACTTCTGGGTTTGCATAAGGAATTTTAATGTGCCAATGCCCTTTCAACCTCCTGGCCTCTGGGTGGAAAGTTTCCTTTACCAGAGGTGACCAGATATGATGGAGATGGAGTATGAGAAGTGGAGAAAGGAACCCCACTGAAGTTCTCACCTCAGTTCCAGGGCCCCCTCTGTCAAGGGAAGGATACTGAAAGAACCACATGGCAGGCGAGTGGTTGTATTCTTAAAGCCTCATTTACTGAACTGCTAACAAGCATTGATATCAGTTTGGAAAACTGGTAGGTTTGGTATTTTCTGCAAATCTTGTTTGCAGAGCCAACTCTTTTAAATTGTTTGGTTACTGAGCCCAGAACTTCTCACTGAAACCACTAGGAGGATCACAGTGTTCAGTGATTGGAGCTGACTTCAAATGTTAAAAGCAATCCATGATTTAGACACATCTCTGAATTTTTTTATGAGATCACCTCACATTTGTACTTGGATCTTATGAGGTATGATCTCCCTGTTTTGCTTTTTTTCTGTTTGGTTTGGTTTGTTTGTTTGTTTTCCATGAGTTTTGTTTCTGCTACAGATCAAAAAAGCTTTCTTGACAGAACACATCCTAGTTTTAAGACTGTGCATTTCAAATACCTATTTACTTCGTTGCAATACAGATCTCTTTTCCCATGTTATGTGTTTCCCTCATCCTGCTAATTGTACAAATTGGAGGACTTTAAGCAAAATTATTACTTCTGGGGCATTGAATGGGAAAACTTGGAGCAGTAGTTTCTTTGAACTGCTAAAGATCTTCAAAGTGTTTATTTTATAGAGACTTATCCTGGTCATCCAGTCACTCTGTGGATGCTGGATTGTTATTTCAAACAGTTCGAAGTCCTATTGAGTAGGGGAAAGTCCAACAACTGTAGCAACTTTGTGTGTCTGGATATCTTACCTGGAATGTTTTTAATGGGATTGCTGTCTTGCCTTGCACCTGTTCAGCAAGACTCTAATGGGAACCACGTATTGAAAATGGATCAACATTGACCCTTAGTCTGTTGTGTTAAAAACTCCAACAAAATACATCCTAAACGTGGGCAAAAATGGCAGATGGTTCTTAGATCTCCTCCTATTGCTTCAGGACCAAATGACCTGAACACAACTCACACCTGCCCCTTGGGGTTTCTAATAGGTGTGAAACAAAGAGATTCTTAACTTTCTCATGGGTTGAGTGAGGGCTCAAGAACTGCATATTGTGGTAGTTCTTGCCAGAGCTTTTGCATTTGTGTAAACCTGGTTTGTCCTGCAGTGATGACATAAAATATTAACTGGTTCAGACAGCAGGAACACACATGATCCGACTGCAGACCCTTTTTGGTCAGTGCACAGAGAAGATGACAAATGAAGCAGAGAGGGTTTGTTTATAACCTTAATTTTAAATCCAGAGTTCTAGCTGCATTCCTAGCTTTGCTGCCAGCTCTGTGTATGTGACTGTAATAATGCAAGAAAGCCAACTCAGGGCTGCACAGCTAACCCCAGCCCTGGCATTCCCTGTGCTGAGTGCTCGAGTTAGGTGCAGTTATTTATGCCTGCGAAGCCATTAAAGTTAATCAGTTAATTGCTAGCAAATCTTGAGGGGCAATATTTAAGAATAGAGCATTAGTAATCAGGATCTGCCTCTGCCAGGCTTGCTTTGCCAGTGTGCCCTAGCAGATTCCAGTGTGCCCTGAGCACTGACTGACTGGAAGGGCCAGGCTCTCAGGGTGATTGCACATCCGGAGGATGTTTGCACCACTGGAGGAGATGTGCACCTGGTGCTGGGGTTGGCAGCTGCAAAGTTGCAGTGGTGGTCAGTAGTGAGGGCTGCAGGGAGACCTGTTTGGCAATAACCTCTTTATCTGTTACTCTCTGCAGTTGAAATTGATGCAGTCGGAGCTCAATGTGGAAGAAGTGGTAAACGACAGAAGCTGGAAGGTACTCAATCATTTAACAGTGGTGATGTTCTGTCCCAGCAGACTGGCCTGCTCTGGAGGTGTGGGACTGCTGCCTTATGAAGCAGGTTAACTAGAAACAGATGAGGGCAGTGCTGGGGAAAATGCTTCCAGTCAATCATTTTGCCAGTTCTGGATGCAGAGATCAGAGCTTATCTGTGGCACTGCAAAGGAAAGAAAAGCATCTGATTTAGCGGGGAGGAAGGACTGTGGATTATTCCCTGTGTCCCTTTCTTCCCCTTGCCCAGTGTCTGAAGACTTTGTAGACTTTTCTGTCTCTCTGAAGAGCTTTGCTGTGCCTCTAACCATGTCAGAGATGGGTGTTGCAAACGTGCCTGCGTGTGCTGCTGATCACACGTGTGAGCAGAGCCCAGGGGGCGCGGCTGTAGCAGCTGAACCTTTTCCTGGTGGAGTTTCCTCAGGCCTGAACTGACACTCCCTGGAGCAAAGGGCAGCCTTGTCGTTGCTCTCCTGTGTCAGCAGAGGGTGCAGATCACCCTCTGGATTGATGGCCCCAAAGTCTATCTCATTAGAGAGTGATCTTTACACTGAGCTTAAATTCTGAGCTGGCTGTATTGTGTCACTGCACAGCATTTCACTTCTGGCATCCTTTTGTTGAAGCTTTTCAGAGCTTTCAGTGCTACAGAGAGAACCTCTTTCCCTCTCTAGATGCAAAAAGGATTTTTGCAAATAGCTAGTACTAGCTGCCCCTTCCTTTTTAATCTCTATTTAATTATTTTAGTCCCCTCGATTGCACCAGTGTAAAACCAATACAGCTTTAAGTCTTGTGTTCTTCAGTAACCTCAGTGCAGGCTGGTGAGATGAGCATTTACAAAGTTTTCCACGTATGCTTTGCCATGAGTACACCTCTCTCCTGTCCCAAAAAGCTAAGCATGCTCTTCAGCTCAATTAATTTAAAACCAGCTCAGATCTGACTAAGCAATGCCACAGCCTTAACAACAGCTACAGGTCACCCGGGGCAAATATTTTATGGTGACTCTGCTACAGGGGAACAGCCCCCACCCCAATCTTCATTGTGCAACACCAAATTTAGTACTGATCCCAGAGGTGTCTTGTAGCTGCATGAAGCTTTTACTAGTGAGAACTGCCTGATTTTTCCTGAAGATGGTGAGTTTATAAACAGTGAGGTATGCATGGTGCAGCCTTCTAGTGTATTCCTCAACAAAAGTTCAGATTGGGGCTTGAAGAGATAAATATTTCTGGCTTTTATCTGCAGCTCTGCTATATTGTGTTCTGAATATACACATAGATGTCTCATTTGGCTGCCTGAGAAAATGTCACTGAAGGAATTAGAGCCAGTTGTAGTGGCCACCTGTAGCAATAGTGGCATATAGGGGATGCTGCTTTGTAGAAATGGATGCAGTGGAATTTGGACAATACCAAACAAAGAACTGACTTTTAAAGAAGCCACTTGCATTAGTCTCTGTACAGCACCTCCACACTGGAAGTTATTGTTGGAATGTTTTATACTAATATGTAAAAGCCAGCAAAATCAAACTTCTGTATTGTAACATCAATGCTAAGGTTTCTCAGGCATTGCTTTTCCTGAAAAATGTCTGAAAAATGAGAATAGCACTTCATGGGTAGAGCAGTGGAGATAAGTGGTCTGAGTAACACATATCAATGACTCAATGATCCTAAAAGTAGGAGGCAGTGCTAATAAGATTGCAGTATTGATCTTCCTTCCATAGGTTGCAGATTTACTGTTAAAGATGCTTTAAAAAGTTTGCATGATAGCAAGCAAGCTGGTGTGTTGTTTGATGCAAGAGATCCTTACAGTGTTTTCAAAAGTATTTCCAGCACCCTTTTAGACCGATATGCAATTTAAATGTCACTAACAGACAATGGACAAAAAAAATGGTGTGGTTTGCATAGTACTAAAATGTTTCTGAATTGGAACTCTCTGTTGCTCTGAATTTCTACAGTTTCCTCCTGTCACTGATCTCAAGCCTTTACCTAGTCTTAACTCTTCCAGAGGTGTCCATTGCATGTGGTAACATAATGGCTGCACATTTCTATGTGTGAAAGAAACTATATCACAGCTTTTGTTTTCTGCAATATGAAGCAGTTTGTAAAACATGCCTGTTTCTTTAAATAAATTAAGTTTTAAAGCAAGTTGAAAATTACTCAAAAATTGTTGAGAATCAATGCTGGATCTAATGTGTGCTCCAAACTTCCCTTTTGCTGAAGTTGCCATAGGTTTTGAACTGTGAATGAGATCAGCTGTAGAAGTAGAAGATTCTAGGAAGACAGAGCTTGAAAGTGTTGCACAACTCCCCCCAAATTACAAGACACTCACTTTGCACATAAAGCCAATGGGAGAGTTCACAGAACTTCATATCCTGCTGATCACAGGCACTTGGGTCTGCCAAATCCCTGGGCAGCTTGGCAAGATACTCTCTTGTGGGAATGCTACTGGAACAACCACCACCTGCCAGAGCCCCAGCTCGGTGTTAGGTGGTGCTTGTGTTGCTGTCAGGACATGTGCCAGACAAGTTTGGGTAAAAACCAATAAAAAACTGCAGGCTTGTGAAGAGCACCTGCAATCTTGGTGGAGCCTGTTTTGCTTTGGATTCAGACTGCCTGACTTTAAATAGTTGCGTTTGGGCCCTCCTTAGGGCAGGCAGCAGTTCAAGCTAAATATACACAGCCATCAGTATCCAGTTCTGTAGGCTAAATTTTACCCAGAGAAGGTGCCAGAGGTGAGTGAGGCAGCAGTGGTGTGCCCTTTGCAGGGGAGTGCTGGCAGCTTTGGCACATGCAGGCAGATAACTGAAAGTATGAACGTGGCTTCCAGGAGCCCTCGCCCTCTTCTTGGCTGTCCTGCCAGTGGAAAATGTGCCTGCTCAGGAAAGACAGGAATGCAGTGACCAAGTTTGAATGCCAGAGTGAACTGAACAGAACACAGCCATTCAGGAGCCTTCCACTGATTATTTCCCTCCCTTTTAAAAACAAAAAGGCATCAGCATTTTTGATGATAACAGGCTGCCAGGATTAAGAGTCTGCACTGTCTGAGGGAGAACACTTAGTGCTGTGCAATCTCCCAGCATCAGGCTGCAAAGTTTGGATTTGCTAAAGCCAGGAGAGAAGGTGAAGGGAGACAGATGTCTTGGTAAGTGCCATTTATTGGTGCATCAGGGCTGGGAAGCTTGAGATGGGTACAGTTGGCTGAACTATCTGTGAAGTTCTGCTGGATGGGGCTGATTTGCTTTTGCTGTTCTCTTTTGGTGTCTCAGGTATTTAATGAGCGGTGCCGAATTCACTACAAGCCTCCGAAGAGTCAATGATGTGGGGGATTTTCCATCAAGGTGGTCCAGAACTGTGAGAGCCAAACTGGAAAGAGACTTTGGGTGAGCTGTGTTGGGACCCTCCAGAAACAGTAGAACCCAGTCTTGTTTTGTTTTGGACCTACTTAGCTGAATTCTCAAGGTTGAAATGATTCTCCTGTAATTAAGACAAAACAACTCATCTTTTGTACAAAATATGTGAACAAATGAGTTTTATAGTATTAAAACAATTTTCAAACAGAGTGCAAAACTGGCATCTTTCTTGAACTTCCACAGCTTCAGCAGTCCCAGAGGGGAGGAAACAGCAAAACCCATCCTGAGCAGGGAGCACAAGGCTCTCCCTGAGCTGCTGCCTGCTCAACTCAGCAAATGTGGTCTGTTTGTGGAAATAATCTGCTAAAGTCTGAAAGGAAATAAAAATTGCAGAACGATCAGCAAGTGAGTAGGTTCAGCATCTCTGAAAGTAAGAAGCTCCCAGCCTTGTTCTGCACTGCTCAACACGAGCAGCAGTGGCTCAGAGTTGGGTGTGGATACAGGTTTGCCATTTTTCCTGCAGTGCTAACAGGCAGCGTCTGTTGCTTCCTGTCCTTTGGTCTGTGTTACCAAGTAATGGATTTTTCCTTTATATAGGAATGTGGTGTCAATTAAAACCACTTGGGGTTGAAGATGGAAGATGTGTCTCATTTGGGAATGAGAGAGTTAACTGTCCAGGGACTCTCTGGTCCCTCTTTCTGAACCTTTAAGATTAATTAATCCTAAAGGTGAATTGTGTTTGAGCCGAGAAGACAGCTGTGCCTACCTGATCCTGTTGATTCTGGCCATAGTGCTGTGTTTAGAAAGCTTTAGTGCAGCATCCCTGCAGTAACACAGCATTTAAAGGCAGATAAGTAAGTAGGAGGAAAGCTGAATTGCTGCAAATACACCTGTATCTCACATGGGCTGGCAGTCAAGTGACAAGGTCTGTGTGGTTGCCAGCTGGTTTTATTACTTAGTGATATAAGAACCACTGGACTTGAACAGAGCCCTAAAAATACAGGCCCCATTTTGCAAACACTTTGGAATTTAGCAACAGCAATGAAATTACTGTATGTGCTCTCACATCTCTAAAGCTTTGCATATATAGGGAGTGGGAAGTACAAGGAGGAATGTGCCTGTGTTACTGAAAACTGGCAAAGATCTGTGCAGCATCATCTGGTTTATAGCTGTTTGCCCAGCAGAGACTCAAACTACTTGACCTTTTATTTTTATTCAGCAGAGTCATTTTGCCTCACTTTCACTTGAGAATGAAGAAGAAATATATTTTAAGTCTTTGAGGATGTAAATCCTAATGTTCAAACTTCATTTTTATACCTTTCTTTGTCAAGGTACTGCTGAACTTGACTCGAGCTGGAGCACTCATTCTGGAAGATTTCTCACTGTTTTTCTGCAACTCTGAGAGCAGAAAATGTTTTGTTCTTCAGCTGTTACATTCTAGCAATTGTTTATCATCGAAGTGTAAATCAAATACTGCTCAGAACTATGGGCTGAATTGGCACTAAGCTAATTTCCACAGGACATGGCCAGTTAATGAGATGCTGAGAAGAGTCAGTTTTGATTTCAAAGTTGGTGCTTTAATATTGACCTCCAGTGTAGGTCTCTAAAATGTTTGTCCTCTTCAGGGCTTGGATCAACTGCAAGGACAAGTTCTCCTTTTAAGCCAGTTTGTAGGATAGAAACTTTTGCCAGCATGTATAGACTTGGATCAATAGCCTTGAAATGTAATTTTTTATTTCTGTATAGAGATTGTAATGAGAATTAATTATTGTCTTCCTTTATCCATCCAGATGTTTGCTCAGCTGTTGTGGGAAAGCTTCTTCACTTAAGCAGATGCTGTGATAAATGACCTGTGAAATGGATGTGATACATACACAGAATTTTTTTTTTGCATTTGTTAGGAGAAAACTATGTTAAAAAACCCCAAAAACCACAAACCCAAGAAATCACCCCAACATAGCGTTATTTTCATTCTGAAAGGCCAAACAAGTAGTCTTGTACAGACCTCTGTATGAAAAACCAGCACCATAAGAAGACTCCTAAATCCCAAACATCCCTTCTTTGAGTGTTTGCAGCTTGCACACAGAGAGTTGCACTGAGAAGTTGAATTGTTTTATTTAGTTTGCTCTGAGCACAGAGGGATGTCTCTCACAGTAGTCCCTGGCAAATCATGTGGATCAGAGGCTGTAGGAATGTTGCTGGTGAACTTGCTGGGACATGAAGGTGAGTAACAGGAACTGCATGCCACGCTCTGGGGCTCTGCTCTGTCCTGGCCACCTCAGATCTGCACGTGCAGTGGGATGGTTTGTGATGTGTGCAGGCTGCCCTGGTGGGAGCTGGGTGCCACACTGAACAGGCAGGTGAAATCTCTGTGTCCAGGCACCCCTGAGCACTCCAGGATGGTGTGTAGCCTGGGATTGAACCTTGCTTCAACGTTACCATTGAGCTAGTTACAAAATTACTGGGCTGTGGACCCCACAAATAACAGGATTTCATCCCTTTCCTGGTTCTAACTCTTATTTCTGCAAGTAAAGGCACTTGAGCACAACTGATGGCCCTGTCCAGAGTCCTGTGGGTGCCTTGCCCTCTCCACTGGGACTTCCCCGTTGCTTGGAAGTGGTGAATAAAGGTGGGCAAACCCCATTTGCTTGGAAAGTCCTCTCAAGCTTGTGCATCTCATTTCCTTTTGTGAAATGGAAAGAGGTGTGTTTTTCCTGGCACTCAGTGCTGTTGTCTTTTGCAGCCTGTAGGCATGAAGGACTCATGAAAGGTAATTTCTTTAGAGAATATTTTTAAAGGTAGAATTCAGTTGTCTTGAAGCAGACTGAGGGGAAGAGGCTCTTTACTGGTACCAGAGGCTCAGCATAGGCTGGGATGTGATAACTTTGTGCTGCTGAAGGTCAGGTTTCTGTTCATCCTTGTTGGTGTGCGAGGTCAGAAATCTTTTGAAATCGGCGTGTGTAGCAGGAGGGGAAACCTTTTTTGCAGACCAGCACGTTGAAAATCAAGGCTGTTGTTACTGTGATGACGAAGACAGATCTTCAGCTGGTACATGGAGGGCTGCTTTCTTCTAGAAGCTCTTAAAGACACTCAGACCATGTGTCATATCCAGTCACAATTATGTGTCTCATCACTGTGAAACCAGAAGACTGACCTTACTGAGTCGGCTTTCAAAATCATTTCTACAGAACCGGCTTCATTTCTGGTTTAAAAATGACTTGTAAATACATAACCCTGGGGTTTGGATGTTGGTCAGGGGCTTTTTAATAATTTATTTTGTTGCTTTGTTTTCTTACTGTGCTGGTGTTTTTATCAGCTATAGCTTGTACTTCCTAAAATTGCTTAAACAGGACCAGGGAGTAATGGCCTGCAAGCTGTAAAGTTCTGTTTCTTCTGTGCTGGAATAGAACATGGTGCAAGATGTTACTCAGCTTCAAAGCTGTAAAGAATGCCAGTGGTGCTCTCCCAGCAAAGATTGTCCAGGATAAAAGCAGGGCAGTGATGTGAGGGGAAGCTGCCACCTGTGATGATGGAGAGCGTGGGCTGGAAGGGTACGTGATCCCAGCCACGTCTCAAACACTCCAGGGGGGATGCTCAGCAGTTTATCAATGTTGTGCAAGAGATGGAGTGGGGGTGGCTGTTCTTTTCATGGCCCTGTTCCAAATCCTGGTTCATTACATCCAGAGAGGGGTGGAGGTGGGGGTTGCCCGGGATGTGGTTGATCCATTGCCACTGATTGTCTTCGATAACAGATTTGTGCAAAGTCAGCACTCCAAAGTGACTTCATTAAATACTTGTGCAGGATGAGTCCTGCATCCCCTTCTTAGAAATATCACTGGGTTTTGGGACAGCCATTAGCACTGCCAAGCAAAGGAAACAGTCTGGTGAGTGGACAGGTTTGTAAAATACCCTGTTTTGGCACTGGTGCTGTGTGGTTGTTGGACACTTGCTCTGACTTCTGGCTTTGGTAGCGGGAGCTGGCCCTTCCAGTACTCAGCTCATCTGTCCTGCTGTGTGAATAAAGCACAAGTGGTGGAACATGATCAGCATTTTGAGTGAATCAGCAGGGTCTTGTGCAAAAGAAGGTTTGAGTTGTCATCAGCTCCATCAGCTCTGAGGAACTCCTCATCTGGAGGGGAGAAGTCGATGAAAGTGGCAGAATTGCAATTTGAACAGCTGCCACTCCCTTTACTCCTGAGAACTGGAAGGATTTTTCTCTTTGTTCACAAAAAATGTCTCAGGACAACTGTTTTTCCTCAAATACTTTTCATCCGCTTCCATAGCACTGCTGCTCAATTTTGGGAAATTCTGCAATATCTTTTTCAGTAACATGCTGTGATATTCACCAATATACTATTGAGTGTTGGGTCCCTACAGCCCCATTTTCTTAATCTCAGGGGCCTTATACCAAAACCAGGCCTTGAAGTCAGATCTGAAGTACTCTTTTACAGTCTGTTGCATTACCTGTTATCTGTGGGAAGGGTCAGTGCTCTGGGTAGGACACAGGTAAGTGTGCTACACAGACCTGTTGCTGTGGCCATAAACCCACACAAAAGCCTGTTTCCAGAAAACTCTCTAATACTGATCCCAGCAGAAATGCCCATTGCCTGTATGGAGCACATATTCTCATTCCACCTACTCCCATGTACCCAGCCTTAGAGACTGAAAATTGTCTGCTCTGTTGCTGCTTCTCTTGTCCTAGCTCTGGAACAACATTCCTTGTATTTACTGGTGAGGGGGATGGCAGGAATACTGAAGGGGAGTAATTTTTTCTGTGGTCTTGAAGTGTCAGTTCCCCCTTAGCAGGGAGGGCTGCTAGCAGTTGTCAGCCTTCCCTCAGTAGGGTCTGAGCTTTGTGCACTCACATGTGGGCATGAATGTGACTGTGCATGTGTGACTGTAACTGCAGAACGAATACTTCTGACTATAAATTCTCAAGGTACGTGTTTCAGCAGTGCACCTTGAAGTGAGGACACACTACTCCTCTGGCAAGGGGGATTGTACTTTGTCTTCCAGGAAATTGGCTCGAGTTAAAAGTAAATGTTGTTGCTTATTCTGTTGTTATTATGATTGCCTGGATGCAGCACTCAGTTGGATGGGAAAGAAGCAGAAATACCTTATCTGTAGTACCTACCTGAACCAGGGATTGCATTTTTTTCTACTTCTGGTGCTGGTGTTTACCTTGGCACAGTTCTGGTCAGGCAGAGGGAAGTCAAGTCACTGAATGTACGATGCCATCTGCTCCCATTTCCCCACTTAGAAGGATTTGAAACAATACCATTTCAATTTGACTGGGACCTGTGCTAAGGAAACTGCATCCTTTCTTGTGATCAGGAAAGCTGTTGGGAAATACCAGGTGTGGCTTTGATTAGTTTCCCAAGAGCTCAGACTACTCATCTGCACATGGGTGGAGAGGGAAGAGGCTCCAGTTGCAGCCCAAACCAACTGTCTTAAGATGTGGGTGGTTGGAGGCTGATTTTGCTTTTCTTTTTGATGTGAAGACCACAAACACTTCTTTAAGTGCTTTTTACATCTATTATTAATATTTCCAGTGCTTTACATTGCTTTTTCTCTCCTCTTTTCCCCGTTTGTGCCCTTCTCCAGTTCAGTAATGGTAGGCTCCATGTGTTGCAGGTCACATGATTCCATGACACATGTGCATGTATATATGTGAGATGCCTGGGCACTCTGCTCAGACTGCTCTGAACTTCCCTCTTCAGAACCACCCATCATTTCAGAGAAGTTACCTGCCACTATGATGCCTGGGGGCTTATCTGATGCCAGGGCTGCTACTCCAGAAGTTCAGCAGATTGTTAATCAGGTGAGTTGCACCCTGTCTGTAGATTAAGTTGCTTGTGTGCAAAGAGGTCATTCCTGAAGCGTGTGTAAAGCCTGCGGATACTGAGCCAGGGTTTAAACTGAAGAAGCTCGTGCTGAGAGTGGGAATGCCCTTGATTAGCAGTAAGTGTTTTCTCAGCACTCTGTGTAGGCAGTGCACTGGTAAGACTGAGGCAAACCCCTCCTCTGTCTCCTCCTTGTCTGTGGCCAGGCTTGGTACTGGCTGCCTTCACTTCATGTCCATGTGGAGTTCAAAGCCCAGCTCTGCTATGCCAGCTGAGGTCACCTGTTTGAAATGAGAGGTGGCAGATTGGAATGGAAAAGGTTGTACCTGGTAGAATTCATTCCTCAGTGAACGACTGGATAAGACAAATGATATGCACTAAAAACTACATGTTCAGGACAAAGCTGTTTTTAAGTGGTGTGTTCCCTGCTGGTATGAAGTGTTACCTGGAGTCACAGCTGCTGGTGGGGCAAGGTGAGCTTGGCACAAGGCAGGCCAGGGAGTGAGCCCAGTTGCCAGGTGGTTGGTTACAGGCAGTGGTTCTGTCCTGGAGCAATTGTGTGAGCAGCACCTCTGCAGATCCTCTAAAGCCCTGCAGTGCAGCAGCAGTTTTTAAAGAAAGTATAAAATGTATCCTGAGGAATGAAAGGGGAACAACACTGCATGGGAAAACTGTTTCTCCCATCTTATTTTCCCACTCACCCACCCAGTGTTCTTCACCCCTCTGGCTCTGAAAGTTGTGCTCTTCTTCCTTTGGCAACTGCACTTGGGTGCTCTTTGAGGAAACAGAAACAGGAGGGAGTGGGGCTGAACGTGTTGGCCAATACTGGTGCACACTCCCAGTGCCCAGGGCAGGGCTCCCAGCTCTGCTTTGCTGTACCAGCATCCTTCCACATCTCCTGAGATCTTGCAGGCTGAGACCAGGCAGCCCAGCACTCTGACAGGTTTCTTTTAGATAGCCCACAGGTGGAGGGGAAAATGTTTAACATCCAGTTTACTGATTTGAAGCTATTCCATATTACACCAGGCTTCTGATTTAGCAGAGTGATACAAATACAGGGGTAACTTGATCCACGTGTAAGTTACTCTTAGCAAAATGTAGGGACTGCAGTCCCAGTTCCCTGAGGATACCAGTGTGCTCTGCACTTCTGGTCTGTACAGTCTGCTCCATGTCACAACACTGGGCATCCTCAGTCACTGACAAGGGCTATGTGAGTTGAAGTCAGCTCTAGCCAGCTGTTTTCTTCAAAATTCTTTTGTTCACAGTTTAGTTTTTATACTCAGTGTCGGGCAGAGTTGTGTGTTCACTCCCCTCGTGCTTGTCTGGCTAACTCAGGAGGGTGTTCAGTTTCTTGTATTGAACTCAGGGAGTTACACCACCACATGATCCCCTTGACCGACAGAGCTATTTATCAAAAACACCCTCTGGTCCCCTTTGTGTTGAGATAAAGTCAGCTTATTTGCAAAAGCTGTGGTCAGTCACACCCTGCCTCGTGCTGAGAACAGGAGAGAGAACTCTTCCTGGTCCATTCCCACCTTGCAGAGGCTTTGGTATAGTTCTTTAAGGAAAATATTCTTACGGAAACCTTAGGTTGGGGAAATCCTTCTATGCTTTCAGCGTAAGTGTCACCCTTTCATGAAGCAAATCTGGGCGATTTTATGCTCTGCTAACAGAGAAGCAATTCCTGTGATTTGAGTGAAGTTGTGAAGAGCATCTGCAGAGCTTGGGATGCTCAAGATCTTTGTGCCCTTGAGATTACATAATTATTTACTTAGACCTGTGCCTTGTCTTTAGTCATCATTCATGAGTTCAGGAATGTTATTTATTCACTCTTCTTGTTTTACAGCTGTTGCCTAAAACTGAGGAACATTTTGGGTTTAGGGTGCTGCTAGATAAGAGCTTAGGAATGTTACATTTCTTCACCTGAGGATTAAGGAGCTGTTTGCCTGCCTGATTTTTACTGAAGGTTCTGTCTGTAAATAACAAATGGGGGACTTAGTGGCCAGAGGTTGGGGGAGAGAGCAAAACTGGAGAGAAGTGGCTTTGTTTTGTTTTGTTCTGAGAGAGGAATATGATGTACCAAAAGTTGTCACTTAGGAGCATTCTAGGAGGCCCCTGCTCCAGCCAGCTGGAAGGGTGTTAGGAATTAAAGTTTCCCTGGGTTGCCAGGGTTAGCAGCTCCTGAGTTGAAAGTATAGCTGTCAGTTCCTGGGGGTAGAGACCCTGTGGAAGCTGCTGGGCAGAAGAGCAGAGTAAGAGATCATGAAGAACCTAAACAGGATGATAATTTCTGACTCTGGAAACGATCTGGATGTTCCTTGGGTGCTTTCTGTGACCTTCCTGCTAGGAAGCAATGCCATGGGAGTGGCAGCCAGCTGTAGATGCATGTGCTGAGGAAGTAAATTGATTCAGTGTGTTCCTGTGAAACAGGTGGGCGGTGAGAAGCACTGAGGTGCTGCTGGCCCTGCCCAGGGCAGCCTGAGCGGGCTCACACTGCCACTGCTCCTCTGCCCACAGCCCGGAATGCAGCCGGTCTCTCTGCACGCGTGTGTCACGCGCAGGGAGGCACCGTGTCACCCAGCTGGGAAACACTGCCTGGGCTCTGTGTGCTGCTCCCATAGTGATCATGGAATGATGGGGCTTTTCATTCTTGGAGAAGGAAGGAAGGGGGTCAGCAAAACTGCTGCCTTGGACTTCTGGAGGGCAGATTTGGCCTGTTTGGAAGACTGGTAGAGAGTCCCTTGGGAGGCAGTCACAGAGGGCAAAGAGACCCAGGAAGGCTGGACATTCTTCAAGAAGGAAATCCTAAAGGTGCAAGAGCAGGGTGTCCCCATGTGCCAATAGATGAGCCAGTGGGGAAGAAGACTGGACTGGTGAACAAAGAGTCTTGGGTGGAACACAGGGTAAAAAACAGAGTTAATGAGCTTTGGGAGATGGGGCAGGCAACTTAATGCCTTCTTTGCCTCAGTCATCAATAGTGAGACCAGTTGTCCTCAGGGTAGCAGCTCCCTGAGCTGCAAGACAGAGACAAGGAGCAGAAGGAAGCTCCCACAACCCAGCAGGAAACATTAGTGACCTGCTTCTCCACTTACACATGCATGAATCTAAAGGGCTGGATGGAATGTGCCCGAGGGTACTGAGGGAGCTCGTGGAAGAGCTCTGCAACTTACTGTCCAGGATTTACCAGCAGTCCTGGTGAACCCATGAGGTCCCACACAACCAGGGGTTGGTTGATGTTGACACCCAGCTGCAAGAACATCTACAAGAATGGCAGGAAGGAGGATCCAGGGACGTACTGACCTCTCAGGCTGACCTCAGTGCCGGGGAAGGTCATGGAACAGCTCATCCTGAGTGCCATCACACAGCATGTGCAGGGCAACCAGGGGATCAGGCCCAGCCAGGATGGGTTCATGAAAGGCAGGTCCTGCTTGACCAACCTGATCTCCTCCCATGACAGGGTGACCTGCCTAGTGCATGAGGGAAAGGCTGTGGATCTTGTCTACCTGGACCTTAGTGAAGCACTTTTGACATCAATTCCCACAACATTCTCCTGGAGAAGGTGGCAGCCCATAGCCTGGACAAGTGCACTGTTCACTGGTAAAAAGCTGTCTGGATGGTTGGGCCCAAGGAGTGGTGGTGAATGGAGTCACATCCAGCTGGTCACCAGTGGGGCTCCCCAGAGCTCACTGTTGGGGCCAGCCCAATACTTTAATATCCAGTATCTCTGTTGATGATCTGGATGAGGGGATCAAGGGCACCTTCAGTCACTTTGCAGACATTCATTAAGGGAGTATGTTTGAAAAGATGAAAATTGGAGTGGTATATATGGAAGAAAACCCTAAATATGAACCTGCCAATCATTTTCCCCTTTATTTTTACAGGTGAAGTCACAATTTGAAAGCCAGGCAAACATGAACTGTGCCACCTTTACAGCCATAGTCTATAAGACTCAAGTGGTTGCTGGGACAATGTACTTCATTAAGGTTTGTATGTATTACAGTAGGGAGTATTTTGGAGTTAAATGATACAGGTGGCTTATAGCTACAAAGAGAAGCAAATGATGTAGGAAGCCATCCGATGTGAGTAATAAAAGTGGGGACTGTCTCCAAATGCTTATAAAATTCCTCAGTTTGGCACTACTGTAAGCAGGAATAGAAACACATAAAACATGCCCTGTGCTTATTCAGATGTGAATGGTAACCTTCTTGGGACCACCCCCCTCAAAGACCATAGATTGCCTTATCAACTCAAATGATGTAAACAACTTGTAACTCTGCTCTCCTGTTTCCTTTTAAGGCAAAGTAGTGTTTGTGTCCTTCAGCTGTGTTTGCTGGGATGAAATTGAAGTCAGCTTGAGGAACTGATAAGAGAGATAAGAGTGAATTTTGCAATGCAGTGCAAGCACCTCTGCTGAGTAGTTTTGCCTGCAAGCAGGTGTGTTGATGTTTTGGTTCTGCATCAGTTGCTACAGAGATACAGCCTGCCTGCTGGCTCTTTCTGTATTTTCAAAACCTCCTCACTACTGCAGAGGAAAGATGGGCAGTGCTTAATTTGGAGCCCTCTGATAGCACCATTGATGTTCTGCTGGAAACCCTGAGCCACGGATGGGAGCAGCTTTCTGTGAAGTAGCACAGAAGAAATGGCTGGGTATATTTTGCATCTGAGGGCCAGCAAGCACTGCTGAGCAGCAGGCTGGCCTCCTGGAGCAGAGCAGACAAGGCATGGGACTGCTGTATCTGAAAACCCATGTGTGCCTGGACATGTGCCTGGTGTGATATGCTCCCTTGCCAAGGGTCAGAATCATTTTATTAAAGAAATGGGCCCGTAAAATCTGGGGGAGAATAATTCTGCAGACACATTGTGAGCATTAGCTCCACACTGCTCATATTTAGTTGATCCCAGGAAGGACTGCCTAACCTTCTTTCCCAGGTGCTTCCTTAAAATAACTTTGTTATTGGTGTATGGGATTGTACTGACAGACTACCTATTATGTGGCTAGTCAGATTCTTACCTCCATGAATGTTTATCCTTCCCTTGCTCCTGGGAGATGTGCTTTCACTTTGTGGACAAAGCTCTGAGTAATGAAGAATAACAACCTCTGTTGATGATCAGAAGTCAGACCCAGTTGGATTCCTACCCTAAGTGCCATCTTATTGCTGACCTAGGCAATGTAAAATATTTGTCTGCTGTCCCTGCTAAGCCTTGTGACCAAGCTGCTCAGAAATGAAGATTGATATGTTACTGAACTTGGCACAAATCCATTTGTAACACTGAAAACAGATGATTTGTCTCTTCTTTCCCAATTTTGCCAGTGATGGGAAACAGTTACTCATTTTACCATTAACTGGCATGAGCTCTGTCACAAGATTCATCCTTTTATATTTCTGAGTTTTCCACCTCACTACTGTTTTAGCAGCAGACTTACAGCTGAGATGCAACCCAGACCAAGACACACCCAGTGCCACACTGCAGCCTCCAGAAAGCATGTAAAAACCTCTTGGAGCCCAAGGCATTAAACTTTCCATTGATACCACGTACCTCAGTGAGGGAGAGTTCAGTGCCTGTTGTGCTTGGCTCTGTAAGAATGAAATTATACAGCTTCCTACCAAGTTTTTATGTGAGGACTTTTTGGGGATGAAGGTGAATTTCTTTGGAAAAATACTTGTTCCAGGCACTCCCACAAGCACCGAGATGTGTCAGGCTGCCTGCTCAGACACTGCTGTGTTTGGAGCAACTGTGCAGACCAGGGATCCTGGCTTTCAGGTTGTCATTGCTCTCAGCACCACGTGCTGCTCTTTCTGTATTAGATCTTTCTGTGCCCTCTAGGAGCTGACACTGTCTGTATCTTGTTTGACCCCTCCATCATTGAGGGTTCCTCATTGTCTCTTCTCTCTTATGAGAGTGCCAGGAAGCTGGCAGCTGATGTGCTGGCCTCTTGGTGACCAAAATAGGACCATCAAAACATTTCTCCTGTTGCTTCATCTGGTGCTTCCACACCTGGGCAGTTCTGCTCCTTTTCCCTTCCCCTGATTCAGAGGGTTTTTAATACAGTTTTCTACAGGTGTAGACATTTTCTGCTACCAGTTACTATCCAGACATGGATAAGAGCTGTTGAAGTAAAAATGAAAATACATCTAAAATTAAGCTGCTGAGCAAAGATGTTCTTTCAAGAATGTAAAGAGTATCCTTTATTTGAACCTGCTTTGAACCCATGATCCTCACTTCCCTGCACTTTTGGTTTCTAGGTCCAAGTTTCCAACGCTGACTATGTCCACTTAAAGGTGTTTCAGAGTCTTCCTCATGAGAACCAAGGTCCCAGCCTTGTCAGTTTTCAGACTGGCAAAACCAAAGATGATCCTCTGACCTACTTCTGAGAGATGATGAGGAGCAGTGCCTCCCCTCTGCAAGTCATATGGGGGTTCTGCCTGTGACAGTAAATAAAAGAAATTTTGAAAGCTATTGTCCTTATTTTCCTTTTGCTGCTGATAGACCTGCAGAGGCCTTTCTTGTTATCTTTTATGTCTATCCCAAGATTAAAATAAAATATTTCTAATTAAGACCTAGAATAAACATGAGGTTATCTGGAATAGAAAAAAACCCTTAGGGAAAAAAAGCTGAGCAAGATAATAACCAATAATGAAACCCAGTAAAGAGAACACTGAAGCACCAGTCAAATAGGCCAGCTCAAGTCAAAAGAAATGTTTATTGTTATTAAAGCAGAAATGCTTGTCCAGCTTAAGTTCCTTTCCAGGACTTTTCCACAGGACTGAGAATATGAGCAAGCTCGTTTGGTATTTTAGACTCACACACCCTCTGTGGGACATTATATGCTACTGCTGCAAGAGGATGAACATGATTACCAAAGGAATGTTATTTAAAAGTACTGTAATCCTCTTTCTTTTCCTTGCAAAATTGCTTCAGCTCCAGTCTCTCATCAGGTCTTTGCCAATAAAATACAAAGTACAATTTAAATCTACACATATATTCACAATTGTAAAACAGCACAGAAAAGACTGAGGCTTTCCTCTTGCTCCTTGCTGCAAATATGAGTGCTGGTGTCACTCCCCTTTTGATTTCCAGACCAAGGAACTCCCCAAACAGGACTCAGCCACGGTATTCTGGTTAAGTTGCACTAAAGTCTAAGTTACGTTGCAACAAAAGTTGGGTTTACATTAGTGCAGGGAATAGGAGAGCAATGTGACTTTCAAGTTTGGAGATTGCACAGGAAAGGAATGGCATAAAAGAAATTGACTTTTTCCCACATAGTGTTAAAAAAAAGACACTTTTTCCACCTTTGTAGGCACAGGAATCAACATTTTGCAGCCTGCAGGAAATGAAGGTTGTTAGAAATAAGCCAGTTCATCAAGCTTTGTCTTGCTGCCCTGGTAGCTGTGGAGGCTCAGCTGCTCATTCTCATGGGGGAGGCTCTTGAACACCCGCAGGTGCAGGAACTCATCGTTCCCAACATGGACCTGCAAAGCACCAAAGCCAGTGAGACCCCTGCAGTGGGAGCAGCCTGCAGCAGGAGGGGAGGCACAGCCTGCTGTGCTTTGAGGAGGGAGAAGCAGACAGGCAGCAAGAAAAACCATCTCCTCACAAGGTGTGGGCTTGTTTTAGACCAGACTAGGAGCCATGACTTTGTGGAGATACCACCTAATGTTACCATGAAAATGGAGAAAGGAGTATTTATTTAACAGACAGGGAGAGGAGGTGGATATTTGCGTTTTTTTTTAATGCACAAGACTTTTGCTTATTAAGGCCAAATTGTAAGCATTCTCCTCTAGTTAAGAAAGAAAAAAACCCCACCATTCCAAATATTATACACATTCACATAAAAAAACAACCCAGTGCCCTCTACCTTGATGAAGTAGTTTGTTCCAGCAACCAACTGAGTTTTAAACTCCACTGCAGTGAAGACATCAAAGGTTTTCCCTTCTTTTTCTTCTATCTGAGCTTTTACCTTAAGGAAACAAGAGGTTATTTAAGACTGATGCAAGATTCAGGTATTTAGGACTTAAGGCTTACAGGTCACTGCTGCTGAATTCCCAGACACAGAGTTCCTGCTTTTCCAAGATACCAAGAGATCAAAATGAGTCATGTTAAGTTTGGTGTTAAAGGAGGACTGGAAATGTGGGGAGGTGACAAAGCTGAGACTGTGGTGTGAGTCAGTCACCACGGGTTGACACCAAGTCTGGACAACACCTGACAGTTCCTCCAGCACATCTGCTGCAATCTGTGTTTTCAAAACACAAATCAGTCCTCAAGAAGTCCAAATAGCCTGTCCAAACCCCTAGAGGGAGCCACGCACTCCCGAGATGCAGCACTTCTCCTGCACACTTGGCTCTCCAGAACATCGTGGCTATGTGGAAACTTCTTGGTCAGGAAAGCAGATTTCAGCCTTTGTTTTCCAGGGCAGGATGAGTTACTCTTGGAGTCCTTGCTTGCTTCAGGCTGTACCTCCTGCACTGCATCATTGTGTAGCCCTCCCTCCACTCCCAGGGCAGTAGTACCAGTAATGAGTAGATTTTCCAGTTCTATGGTATACTTCCTCTTCTTCCTAAATTCAAGGGAAAGAGATGCATCTGCTCTCCTGCCTAAATCCCACATGCTTCCCTGGGGAAAAATAAGTGCCAGATTGCCACTGCTCAGGTGCTCTAGGTGAAGTAGGAACAGAAACAATTCCTGCAACAGGGTATGTTCTCCCACCTCTCCAGCACCCAGAACTCTGGCATTTTCCAGTGACCATCCTGTCCCTGGGAGATGTGTCCATGCTTCTCATCTTCTCCCAGGCCATACCTCTACATTTCCTCTAGGCTATGAACAGTAATTCAAAAGCAAGATAATGATGTTTGGACACTCTTCTGTTTGCCATATTGAAATCAAAGCTGCATTCCAAGATGCAATGAAGGGCACAGCCCCAGGAAGCCCCGTGATTCAGTCCTGCCTCCTTCCCCTCTCCTGAGTCAGAGGATGGAGCAAGTGGATCGAGTTTCCATCACTAGAGTTACTTTTATGTATTTTAAGCAGCAGAGTGGACATAAGCATCTACCCTGTCGTGTGCTCCTTTAGGAATCCTAGGCACTGTGTGATGTTGGTTTCTGAGGTCTCTAAGTCACCCCAGCTCAGCGCTTTTTGTATTTCCACCGCTGGGCTCAGGGTGCTCAGAGTCGTGCAGCTGCAAGCTTGGGGTGTTAGCCTGGCAGTGACTCACCACAGCATGTGACAAACGAGCATCCTGAGTCAGTGTGGACAGGGAGATCCCAGACAGAAATACTCTCCCAAAGACCTCCTGTCAGCTTTCCCTGCCAGTTCTTGATCTCAGTCTGGATCTGGGGGTCCTGGAGGACAGGAGCCAGCACTGTGTCCTGCTGGTAACAAAGTTATGGGCTGCATCAGCAGGAGCCTAGCCAGAAGAGAGGCCAGTGATTATTGCTCTTTACTTGGCACTGGTTAGAAAATTTTGGAACGCTGTGTCCAGTTTTGGGCCCCCAGTACAAGACAGACACCAAAATAAACTGTAGTGAGTTCAGTGAAGGGCTGCCAGGAGCACTCCATGAGCACTTGTGCTCTGAGGAGAGGAAGAAAATGAGCTTGCTCAGCCCAGGGAAGAGAAGGTTTTGCGGAAAACTTTCCAGAACCTACAAGAAGCCAAGCTCTTTCCAGGGAGGTGATGGCAGAAGAATGAGACACAATGGCCATGCACTGAAACTGGAGGCTCCAACTGGATATAAGGAAAAACAATTCCCCTGAGGACACTCCTGCAGTACAACAGGAGTGTTCAGAGAAGCTGTGGAGTTTCCATCCTTGGAAGTTTTCAAGACCTGACAGGACAAAGCTCCAAGCAGCCTGAGGATGCTGGCCCTGTGCTCAGGCAGGAGGTGCAGTCCCTTCCCACCCAAACAATCCGGGATTCAGTCACAGGGCTGAAAATTACCATGCCCTGAAGGCTCTTCCCTGCCCTGCCCGGGCTGTTTGCTGACTCCCAGAGCAGTTCACTGAAAAGAGAGGGTTCAGAATCACCCTGAGTAACCTCTGCCACAGTCACCAGTGAGAAGCCAAAGCTGAACAGGCCTGGGTGGAAATCCTTGCTGTGAGGAGGCAGTTCCTATGGCATTCCCAAGCCAGACACACTGAAGGAAGCTGTCCTGCCCTGTGCCACACTCCCCCTGCTCTGGGCCAGCAGCAGCACTTGCCAGGCTCACAAAACTGAGCAACATTTGGCCATCACAAGGATTCTTATGAAACAGTACAATGAAGGCAAGAACTGGAAAAGCAGGAACAAGGAATATGTTTATGGTAAGCAAACTGGCAGGCTCTGATAAATCTCCACAAAGATTTGACTTTAAGCAAACAAAACCATTTGAGAAGTCTACCTAGATTTCTCAAAATTAATGTTTTCTCCAGTCAGCATCCAGATGAGGATATGACTGCATGCGCAAGTTTCAGGTTTGGGTTTTTCCACCTGTATTCCATTAAATAAAGTAATTTAAAGTGGCAGTCAAAACAAGCTGCACAAACCCTGAAGTATTTATGTGATTTAAATGAACATATGAAATTTTTGGTTAATTCTGTTCACTTTTGAATCCAACAGAGCTTTGTTTTCATACTCTTTATTTTTGGATTACCAAACCACTGCAGTCTGCCACAGAACAGAAAGTCAGGATTTCAAACCTAGTTTTAAGGCCATGTACAATATTAACTGTGTATTTGCATTACCTTTAACATGCCATGTAGGCCTTTTCAGGTCAAAGCAATACCTGTGACTCTCAGCAGTCCTCAATATTGTGCTTATTAGTGCAAAATCAGGTTGGTGCTTAGGAGATGCACGTCTCTGCCTTTTTTAAAAACACAGAATCATCAGGTTGTATAAGCTAAATGTTAAAATCAGTGAGTGCTGCAGCCTGGGGAACAAACCCGGGCAATGACACAGAGCATCAGAAGCTGGAGCTTCATCTCTCCTCTCCAGCTTACCCCACCCCAGCTGACAAAGCCAAAAAGCAGAAGGAACTTGAGTTTCCATGACAAAAAGAAGAACAAGTGCTTGGAAAGAATTTAGTTGCACAATGGCATTTTTAGAGTAAAAGCATGTGCTCCACTAACACAAGCACTAATCTAAGGTACTGTGAGTAGTACCAGGATTTGGAGCTGGCAGTGGTTGGAGCTGAAGTCTGTGCTGGGGAAAAGCAGAAGCAGCGAAGAAGTTTTCTTGCTTATTCCACGTTCCGCCCCCTCAAAAGAAAACCCCAAAAAAACAACCCAGCCCAAACCAACCAACCAAAAAACCCCCCCAGAAAACCAAACCAAAACCTCAAACCAACCAAAACCGAAACCCCAAGGTGCGCACAAGGCTCAGACTTTGTAGGAAGGCTGGAGCTCGTTCCCGGAGCTCAATGGCCCTGCCGGGGCCGGGCCGTGCGCGGGTTCCCGGGGCTCGCAGCCCATCCCCTGCCCAGCCGGGGCCGGCCCCGGCTCCATCCCAGCTCTGCCCGCACTCCCAGCGCTGCCCACGGCCCCTCTGGGTGCACGGAGCCGCGCCAGGCGGGCACAGGGAAGGGCTCCAGGAGCCGGTGGCTGCTCGGTGCATTCCCCGCCGCCGTTTACACCGAGGGACGGGGGCGGTGTCTCGGCGCTCGGCCGCGCAGAGCAATGGCCGAGCACGGCCTCGGCCCCGTGACGCGGGCCCCGCACGGGCCCCTCCCGGGGCTCGCCCCGGGCCCTCACCTCGTCCGCGATCTTCTGCGTCTCGTCCGTGGCGGGCCGGGCCGCCGAGGCGCCCCCGCACAACATGGTGACCTTGCTCCGGTCCTCCCGCTCCGCTCCGGGCCTATCCTCTCCCTCGGGATGCGCCGGGGCGGTGCCGGGGCGGTGCCGGGTCCCGGGCTCCAACCCGCGGGCGGGGTTCGACGGCGGAGGCGGTGGCGGGCGGGATCCTACGGGCCGGCACCGCCCAGGCCGGCGGGGGCCTCAGCGCGGGTCGGCGGGACCGGCGCTCCCTGGGCCTGACGGCGGCACCGCGGCCAGGCCGCCGACTGAAGACAAAAATAGCCCAAAGCAGCACTGGCAGTGGAAGCTGCCGGCAGAATCTGTTCTGCGCCCTGGACAGAAGCGAGCGGCGCCTCCGTGACAGCCCCGCGTGAGGACGGGGCTGCCCTCAGCCGCTGCCTTTTCCCTTTCCCGTGTGTCACCTTTTCCAGCAGCGGCATGTTCGCTTTAGCCGCATGGAAAGTTCCGTCTCCAGGACTCCCTCGTTCACCACGTTCATCATTCCCTCTCCCAGGCTGATTCTTCCGCTCCTCAGCCAGCAAGCTGAAGGCGGTGGTGAATTATCCAGCCTCTGAGAAATCCCCTGGGGAGATTTCAGGCTGAATGTTCAGGTCTTTAGCTGAATTTCCCCACAATTTAAACGTCCAGACTCCTTAGAAAGACAACAACAAACACCTACCGTTCTCCTCTCGCTTTGCAGCACCCCTTGGTAAAGCTGATCAATATAACCTAAAGTTAACAACAGCAGGTATTGCAAACTGAACGGAGCTCCTGGAGTGACAGGGAGGACATGGTGAGAAGCATGAAATATTATGGGGAAGAAGGTTTTCTTTCCCCTGGTATCATCTATAAATAAATGCTCTGCTGGGGCTTTGGGCAGGCAGAGCTTTGCTGGCTGTGTGAGGAGACTGGGGATGAAGGGTTGAGCTCTTCACGGGGATGGTTCCCAGGTTTGCCAGTGGAAATCCCAGCACAGCGCTGATACACTCTGTTGTTGCTTCACTGCCAGATGTTTCAGGAAACACCACATCGGGGCAGGCTTTCCAGTGGGTTTTTGAGCCATGGTGGGTGGGATGGGGCAGCCATTCATGTGGACATCTTCTGGTAGGAAATGTCAGTGGAGATTCTCAGGCTCGTGCTTTTGACAGAAGAATGTTCCTCAATGTTGTCATCAGTGTTGTCATGTGTGACACACCGACAGACTTTTGGACAGGTGCCTGACCAAGCCTCCTCTTCTCCTGGTCTGGGCAGGATGAGAACATGACCCCTTCTCCATCCATGGGAAAAAGGGTTTGATTGCAAAGCACCTTCCCAAAGGGGGTGCTTTTTTCCTGAACTTCCCTTGTGTCCAGCGGGTGTGTCACTGCTGTTGGCTGCAGCAGCAGCTCTCGCACAGCATGTGGAGCTGGAGGCTTAGAGCTCCAGGTACGAGAGCAGGGAGGGTGAGTGGGGCTTCCCCAGCAAACACAGCACAGTTGGCCAGTGCTAAAAAATGACGGCACACAACNACGAGAGCAGGGAGGGTGAGTGGGGCTTCCCCAGCAAACACAGCACAGTTGGCCAGTGCTAAAAAATGACTGCACACGTTGTGTGCCAGGGTACCAATTCCTTTTAAGTAAAGAATGAAAAACACCCAAGGAATGAAAAGCACCCAAATGTCAATATTATCTGCTGTGTGCCTAGCTAGTGAATATTGCTCTCCAAACGAGGCAGGTGATGGTGACTTTCTGTTTGTCACATTGAGTGTATTTGTACACAGTCTTTGGTTTGTAAATTGTGTCCTTTTCATTTCACTCTTAAGCTCTTACATGTTTCAGTGCTGTCAGCTTCACTTCAGGGGCTACTGTGCTGGGTTTGCCCCAATGGGAATGATTCACTAGCACTAAAACCACTGAGCCACTGGCATTTTTGGAAGTGTGGGCCATAACCAAAGTGCGTTTTTTAGCCCTTTCTGCCATCTAGTGCCCATCCCTGTTCATGCATGTAGCCTCAGGAGATCACGGGTCTCAATTCCATACCCTAAACTGAGCCCACAGGCCTCAGTCAGCAGCCTGGGCAAGGGACCTGGGTTTCAGAAGCAGTGAGCAACACTTGCTGGGTCCAGGGTTAGACTGTGGTTTCCAAAATTGTGGCTAGAAGTATTTGTGTTTTCAAACTCGTCTTTTTTTGTTTTGTTTTGTTTTTTCAATTAGTTGTGCCATAGATTTAATCAAATACTGTCATTTGCATGTAGTTAGTTGGATTTGTAATTAAAATTTGAGACCACTCCAAGGCGGACGTAACAGATCAACAAAAGGGCTAAAATAACTTGTCTGAATGGTCTGGTTCTTGGGATTCTGGACTTCCACTTTGCTCTCCTAAGTCAAAACTCCTCTTCCTTGTCAACAACAAGTGGAGGTGGCAAAACAAAGTTTTTATGCAGTAATGTCACCTGTAAGTTTTATTTGCCTGCCCTGGCAAAAGAACAACCAAGCAA
Source organism: Climacteris rufus (assembly GCA_013398175.1). Lineage (NCBI taxonomy): Eukaryota > Metazoa > Chordata > Aves > Passeriformes > Climacteridae > Climacteris > Climacteris rufus. The sequence continues at coordinate 445,685 of VZRZ01000218.1, read as the reverse complement.
AAACAGTAACAAGAGAATTGTGGTGTTTTCCCCAATACATTCATACACAGTCCTTTTGTCTCTGCTCACACTGAGCTGCAGGCCCATCTACCTTTCCACAGTGGTCTAGACTACCTTCATGTTTAATGAGGGAGGGTACTGACATCTTCCTGACAGATGCTTGTTCTTGCACGTGGAATCTGAGAAGAGGGAAATAAATTCTACAGTGTAAGCCTAGCCTCTCCCATCAGGGTGTCCAGGGGTGCTTTTTCTTTCCTCAGGCTGCAACAAATCTCTCTTCTAATGACTCTTTTCAACTTTTCCAGCATGGATCAAAAAGAACCAGGTCTGCCTTGCAAAATCAGTAGTACTTATTTCTGCTTCAGGGAGAGTGGGACAAGAGTAATGAAGTTCTGCTATGCTCTCTGCTGAAGTTCTTACTATTTTTCTGTAAGTACTGTCCACCATTCTTGCGCTAGGTGCCCTCTCTCCAAAATGGAAGGGGCCTACAGTAGCCAAAACATATCCAATTTATCCATGTGTCTCTGTGTGTGTCCCGGAGCCCAGGCCTGTACGTCTTCCTCATCCAGTCATCTACCAGCACACACACTTCAGATGTTCACCCACACCTGGGTGCTCCTCCTGCATCCCTAACTGCTCCATTTCTCCATGTTTCCCTTGCTGTGTGCCAGGCCCACCAGTGCCGCCAGGACTGGCACAATGCTCCGCGTCGGTGTGAGGCAGATTAATACGGCAAAGCACAACACTGACTATGGTGTGAAAGGGTTAGCCATGTATGCCATGTGGGGTAGTACAGCAGCAACACTTGGTTAAGCATACAACTACTAGCGACATAATCAATCAGGGGTACATCTCATGGTGCTCTCCCAACGTTCTCCGGGGGGATTCACAAGCTATTCTCCCCCTCCACCAAAGCAGGCAGGCTGGAAGTAAAGCTACTCCAGCTGGAGGAAACCAGTAGGAACCTAAGTAGCTTGGTCTAGTGCAATGGAGTCTATGGAGAGTATTGTCCAATATTTCCTGTTGGGCAGAAAGGAGAGACTGGGACATTACTAAATATAAATAGCAGGGCACTCTGTCACATTAAATACTTTACATGTTCACACCCTTGGCTGTACACAGCATGCAGGATGTTGGGGGCTTCTTTATTTTCCCCACGACCGTGCTTTCCTGAAGTGAAACCGTGTACCTTGCTTTTGTAGAGCTGAGAGTCCTGATGCACATGGTTACAGATCACATATACTGGATAAAGAGGGCATATTATACATAGTGGGAAAGAGGGATATTATACATAAATGTAAAAGCAGGGTATAGTGGAATTGCCTAGTGCCTCCCAAAGTCAGCTGAGTTGCAGTCTGGAAGGAAAAGCTTACGGAGGCAAGGCAGCATGCAGACTTCTGCTTAAGCCCCACCAGAGGTGATCTTCACTTGTCCTTCTGAGATGTCCCAGTTTCAATAAAGCAAATGCAAATTCAGTCCAAGGCTCCCCAGACACAGTCCTTCCTCTGGAGGCACACGTGTTACCCTGCCGGCGCTAACATTAAGGTGTGGTGGGGCTGTGTCACAGGGGTGTGTCTTTGATGCCTTTCCCGTTCAGAAGCAAGAGGCGAGCAAGTTCCTCTTGGGGGCTGGTGTGCTTTTCACAATCTTCTTTCGTTAGGAATGTATCGTGTTCTCTGTGACAGAGCCACCTCCAGTGCCTATAAAATTTCGGGAGTTAGCCGATGGCAGGGAAGGCTCCGCCTCAGGGCTTGGTACCTCTTCTTTGTTGTCTCCCACCACCGATTCCTGTGAGCTGGTCTCTGGGCTGGAAGCTGCCTGGAAGCCGGGCTCAGCCCCGAGGGGCTCGTTGATCTGCAGGGGCAGCAGGGCCCGGTGCCGCATCAGGCTGTCGTCGCTGTTCTGGGCCTCCAGCGAGTTCCTGCGCTTGGCGTTCCTGCTGGCCATGGCGTTCTTCTGCGGCTCCTCGAAGCTCAGCGACAGGGTCACCGTGCCGCTCCCGAAGCTGACCTTCTGCTTGCACCCGCGCTGCTGCTGGCGCTGCCGCTCGGCACAGGCCGGTAGAGGAAAGGGGTCCTCGTGGTTGCTCTTGCTGCTGATGGAGGAGGAAGGGGTGGAGCCGGTGGAGCCCCCCAGGCTGTTGGAGCGCTTGCGGGACACGTTGCTGCGTCTCAGCGTGGCCCTGGCAGCCACTTTGAAGGCGTGGGCAGCTGTGCTGCAGCGCACCTCCTCGATCGTGTTGCGGGAGGGCTTGAAGAGGATGATGTAGACCTTGTTGAAGAAGATGCAGGCCAGAAGCCCAAAGCTGGCAGCCAATATCGCAATCACCTCCACAGCAGAGACGAACTTGCCGTACGTGCTGGCGTAAGCGGGGATGAAGGAGATCCACACGATGAAGAATATCAGCATGCTGAAGGTGATGAACTTGGCCTCGTTAAAATTCTCAGGCAGCTTTCGGGACTTGAAGGCGAAGAAGAAACAGATGGCTGCCAGTAGGCAGGTGTAGCCAATGAGGAAGCCGAGGGCCATCAGGGAGCCTTCATGGCAGGTGATGAAGATGATCTCATCCTCCAGTTCATGGTTTCGGTAACTGGATGGCGGGGCCGTGTAGAGCCAAATCACACAGATGACGATTTGCACAAACGTGCACAAGAAGACCAGGAGGAACTGGAGGTTGAGGCCCCACCACTTTCGGTGGAGACTCGTGGGGATCTTTGCCTCAAAGACAAGCAGGACACGGTTGGTTTTCACCAGGATGCAGGAGATGCAGAGGACAAAGCTGATGCCAAAAGCTGGCTGCCGCAGACGGCAAGTCCAATTCTGGGGCTCGCCGATGAAGAACAGTGAGCTGGAGAAGCAGCATAGCAAGGAAAAGAGGAGGAGGTAGGATAGCTCCCGGTTTGTGGCCTTGACGATGGGTGTGTTGCGAAATTTGGTGAAGACTCCAAGGACAAAAGAAGTCAGGAAAATTCCAAGCACAGCAAAGAGAGTCAGAGCGATCCCAAAGGGCTCAGTCCAGGCCAGAAACTCTATCTGCTTGGGGATGCAGGACGTGTGGTTCTCATTGGACCAGTAATCCTCAGGGCACTTGTCACAGGCACTGGCATCTGAAAAAGAAGGGATAAAGAGAGGGAAGGTTCTCAGAATGAGAGGCTGAAATGTGGGATGATGTATATGGCAGCTACGCAGCAGCCTTGATCTTAAATACATGGAGTGTTTCACTCATGTGTCTGCAGATCCCCAGAGCCATATTGATGTCTCAGAGTTTTTTACACTGAAACAGCCAACCTCCCATGGGCCATATACCAAAACACAAAGCATGCTTAGTTCCATCTTAAAAGAAGTCCTGTCCCTGCACTTGTGTTTTTTGTAATCCATTTCATGGCAAAACTTTGCAAACTTTGATTGCTATCAGCTGTTACACAGGCTCTGTTTCTCCCTCTTCCTCTTTCCTTCATTTTTATAATCTACTTCTGTCTGTCTTCATACCTCTCACACTTTTATCATCATTTGAATATCCTACCTTTTTCTATTATAAAGAAAATTAAAAACGTGCTTGCCTCCTTAAATGCTTTGAGAGCCTATTTCATATTCCAGGGAGGCAAATCTTTGTGTTTAAATTGCTCTTCCCTAGAGGCAGGCAATGCCCTTGACTCCCAGCACATTCTCATTTCATGTTGGAACATTAGGGGAAGATGTGACTTAATGATATCACTCTTCCCACACCCATCAAATGTCCCACTAATACTTGCAAAGGGAAAATTGGTGCCTCCATCTCCTTCCTCTTTTTGAAAGTAGTTATGCCTGCTCTGATGGCATCATCATGCCAATGGCTGGTATGATCAAAAAGCAAGGACTTGCTGCTTCTGCTCTTCTTTTTTGATCCAGTTGGGTCTTTTGCTCCAGCAGGGAGGGTCATGACTCCTTTGACGGCAATGGAAAGGGTTGAGAACAGGGAGTTGGAGGTCTCAACTTACCTCTGCCTTTGGAATCCCAGCAGGATAGCAAGGGGCTGCAGTGAGTTCACAACTCCTTTAGCAGCAAGCTCCCTCTGAGCTTTGCACCTGAGCACAGACACTGACCCTGACCACAGCTTCCAGAGCAGAGATTGATGATAATGAGAAAGCCAGGAATGCCCAGCTAATGAGGTTTTCAAGCTCTCTTTTTCTTGAGGTGTGGTTGGAGAGAGCATCCATGATCTGATATGATACTACTTTCCTAAGAACTGTTTGCCTCACCTAAGCTGTTCGTTTGAGAACCCGGCACTAGATGCAAAAGCTCAGTCAGAACCCCTCCTCCACGAGGTCATTTCATTTACATCCATCAGTCAATAATTCATATTTTTCTTGTACTTTACCTGGAAGCCCATTGCAAACTGCAAGCTGAGGGCAGGTCAAAGCTAACTTCATGTAGCAGGGAATCCATCTGCTTGTACCAGAGACAGGGGCAGCTATTTAGCGCTGTATCATAAAGATACCATTTCACTGCTGTCTGGTGGTGGCTTAGAGTCCGTGTTGCCACTGAAGCGAGTGAACCAGGTCTCCCTCCTCCTGCGAGCCTGCTCATTCCTGCCCCCTCCTTTGTGTTGTGAGCACTAGAGGGCACACGGCTTCTCCTAGTTGGAAACTCAGCCTCCCAAGAGTTTTCAGGAAGATTGGAGACCTGATCCAAGTCTCTCTGTGGTCACACAAGTACCAGCTCTGCTCCCAGACAAAGGGTGGGAGCAAACTGCTGGGAGAGGACAGATTGTTTCCTCCGGTAGCATCGCTGCCTCAGCTGGATGAGACCGGTTGTAAAACTGCTCTCTACGCCTATAAAACTGGCAAGCACAGGAAATAAAAGCCATTACTGGCAGCTGAAATTGCAGCAGGAAACTGTAGAGTCAGAAGACAGTCGCCACCTCAGCCCCATAAATTTCATATCCACACCACAGCTAGCTTCCAAAGTCATGTGAAAAACACCAGAAGATTCCTATTACACATGACCAGAATTGCTTCTAATTAATCTGAAAATGCTTCTTCCAAGCATCTTGTAGTACTGTGGTCATGCTAAAAAATTATCATCCCTGTCTATTAGGATACATATTAGATTCTCCCAAAGAACACTTGTTTAGTTTTGCAAGCAGTTTACTGAATTGTTCATCTCAGGCAAGGTCTGCAGTGTTTGCTAGGACCAGTGCACTGGAGAGGATGTGAGGAGGTCCTGAGTACTCTACAGTGTGGTGAGGACTGATGTTCTGAAACAATTTACTTGTCTTCATTATCCTGGGGTTGCCCAGCACTGAGGGAACCCTAGGTGTTGGAAATCCAAAATTTTTCAACCATTTCTAAAACTGAGGTTACCTTTTCCCTCTACTGCAGAATCTGAGTGGCTTGATCCAAGCACCCAATGAAACCAACAAAAAGGATGTCCATGGCTGTTTGTAGGATCCAGAGATTCAGATCTTTTGCAGTGCCAGTGATCAACAGAACCTGTGGTTGGTGAGTCCATAAAGGGAAATATTCCTCTCTGCTTGTGAATCTGGGATGTAATGGATTTTATTTCTTTGTAAAGCACGAAATAAAACGCTGACAACATGAGGAAAAGATGGAAGCAGATAGATAACTACAGAATTTAGGATTGGGAACATCTCCCTCCCTCAGGTTTTTGGAGGAACAAAAGCTACTGCTACAGTGCAGCAGAGTTTGCTTGTGGCTGCCTGAGAGGCTTTCTAAATGCAAGTTGTTTTTCAAGTCCTCTGCCTTAATTTTCCTAACGCAGAGCAGAAGGGACAAGCAGGCTTAGCAGTAGACAGGACCTGAGGACCACAGGACACAACTCCTGTAAGCTTTTCACAAATCCCTCCAGACTTTTTGTGAAGCCTCCTGGCAAGGCAGCCACCAGTCCAGCACTGCAGAGAAGAGATTTCAGCACAAGTGCAGGTGATGCCTGGAGGGCACCATCCTCTGCAGCCCCCGGAGCAGCCCTGTGGGTGTACCTGTCTCGTCGCTGTACTCCCCGTCGGGGCAGTCCACGCACTCGAAGCAGCAGGTGGGCTCCCCCTCAATGATGCCCTTCCTGGTGCCTGGCAGGCAGTCCCTGCTGCAGTTGGAGAAAGGCACCTGCAAGAAGAGAGCCCCAGCAGGTCAATGGTGGCAGTGCCCCGCAGCATGAAGAGCCTCAAATGCTCACCTTTTCCCTCCACAGAGCAGACGCATTCTGCATCATAGTCCTTCCCCAACCCACTGCAGTGACATTTCTTTGGAAGAACACATCAAGGGATGGTAAGGGAGATCAACAGATCTTTGTAATCTCTACTGTATTGTGGCCATGCAAACTGGGATGTGACCCTGATATACATACTGCAGACCAGTCATTAGATGGTTAAAAGAAAAGACAGTCAATCTCTACTGGCAGGAGTTAGTTAGTTAGTGCCTATTGCTATTAACAGTGTTCCTATTCCTTGGGACAGCCTTTGAGCAGGCAGTGCATCCATCCACAGGACTTCATCAGTCTAGACTGCTTTTCCCTAGGCTGCCACCAGTGATTTTGAACAGGCCTGAATCAAAGGCCTGGCTGAAGTCACGCACTGCTTCCCCATTATTTGCTAAGCTGATTGAGCTTCCAAGGAGGAAAATTAAATTGCTTTGGCATGATTTTATCTTGACAAATACATATGGGCTTGTTCTTATCAGTTTATTATCCTCTAAATGTTTATAAACTGTTTAATTTTATCAAGTCTTTTAGGTTACTGAAGCTCAGCTCAATTGTGTGTAAGTCCCTTGGCTCTCCTATAACTGCTTTAAAAACAGGTATTACGGTTACTCTCTAATCCTTTGAGACATCATGCATCCTCCACATTTCTCAAAGATGAATTGCTAGTACTTTTGTGATTGCTTTGGCTGAATTCTTAAGAATTCTGTGGGGAATTTCATCAAGTTCTGCCAAAATGAATCTATCTATCTTACCTACCTCTTAACTCATTCTTTTGCAAGTCTGCCCAATGCTGAAGTTCCTGTGTTAAAATTACCTACATTTAAACTTTTTTTGAGGATGACAACAGGCACAATGAGTGAACTACTGGCTACTCTCTTTGAGCACAGCCTTTTATCTGGAAGAAATTAAAAGTCTATAAACTGAATAAAAATGCTGCAGCAGACAGAGAGAATGCAAACCCCTCTACTGCACCAAATTTACATGCCCTGGCATTACACTCAGCAACATCCCGTCACATTTATAACAGCTTAGGACAGAGAATGAGGTAAAATATTGCACAGCTAGAGAAATGTAGACCAAGAGAACACAGCTACTCAGTTTAAGTAAAAAACAATAAAAATCTAACTGTTGGGAAAAGTTCCATTGAACTTTTTTTCCATTTGAAACAATCAGAAGGAGGGATTAGAATATCAGGGTTTTTTAAGTTCCACTTGTAGTTTGTCCTCAGAGACTCCTGCTGGGCTTAGAGAAGTCTGAGCTCAATATTTCTGTGGTAATATGCTCTGCTCAATCCATGCCTCCTTCAGAGTGCTCTGGACTTGAATCAGAAGTGAAGTTGGGGTACCTGGAGTAAAGGCAAGGCTTAACTGATGCTGTAAGTGTTTTAGGCAAGTGTAGCTAAGGTAGAAGCATTACCTGATCTGCCAGCCAATGTGAACAATCACCTGGAAGCAAATTGCCTTGTACATTAATCAGGTGCTGGTTTAACACATCTAAAGATTGCAGCAGGGCCTGGCAGTGAGATTTCTGAGCTGACGCTCCACTCCCTGTGTCAATTCTCAGACCACAAACCATATGCCTGCTCAGTATTCCCTCTGGGAGGCAGGATTTCTGCCTAGCTGGCTGCTGCCAGTTATGCCTGCAGTTCATCTGGCTCTTGTCTGGAGATCTCTGCACTATGTTCCCATTATGTGGGTAAGACACAGCCTGGCTGCCAGTGACAATAATTATGCTGAAGAGATTTAATATATGCAGGACAGTGGAGAAGGACTTAGGCTTGACTAAACTCAATCAATACACCTTGAGATCAGTACTTCTGAGACTGCAGAAGCCCCCTCAGCTAGATTACAAAAAAAGGTAGCAGGTGCTGGCATCTCCCACTATTTGAGCACCATGTTGGAGTTAACCCAGGCAGATTGACAGGGCTTGTTCTGTTTTGGTTTGTGAGGCAAGGGTGTGAGGATGGCTCTGGGACTTGGTGGGTGAAGCCAGCAGAAAGAGTTGTGAATATAAGGAAGAGCAAGAAGAAACACTTCTTGATACAGAGACACTGGGACTGAAAGAAATGGCTGTTTTCAGCAATAAAACTGCTGAGCTTAGGAAAACTTCATGTAGTCAACAACCAGATTTGGGTTAGGAATTTCTCATCCCTATTGAAACAGTGCTATAAAATTCTACTCTATCTGCTTGGGCCAGGAAAAAAAAGACATTATTTAAACCATTTATACCTTGGGTCAACAAATGTACAGAAGGGGAGAAGCAGCTGTGTGTTATTCCAAAAGTGCATAATAAGGGTGTGAAAGACTATGGCAGAAACCATGTATACAGTCAGGTAAATGGATCCTTTAATGAGACATGGAACCATAATATGAGGAGTGTGCAGGGTTAGTTCAAATTTCAGCTTGTGAAAACCTTGGGAAGCATTGCTGTGAAGATTTAAGCACTTACCTCCTTAGAGAATCCACCCCATAGGATCTTGTTTTCATTGATGAAGAGCCTCTCCCCTTTCTTGGCATAAACGTTGTAGTGCCCAACCTCTTCGAAGACGACTGAGCCATCCTCCGGAGAGAGGTGCCAATTGATTATTGAGTAATTTCCTACCAGATCCCCAAACTCATCAAAATCCACTTGCTCCCCCATGTTATTGGTGAAATTTAAGTGTCGCAGGTGCTTGAGAACCTAGAGAGAGACAGAAAGACACTATGAATGTTACAACCCTACCACAGCACACGTCTGCTACAGGCACAGAACTGGGCAGAATCACTTTACTACAGTCCTTAACCTCTTAAAATCTTTCAATCACAGCAGTAGGAGGCTTTCTGTCATAGACATCACATAAATACACAGAGCCTATACAAACCTTGTAGACAACACAAGGTATCATGGCCCTCAGGGTGGTCAGCAACCCATCTGTGATGCTTCCTGATGCTACCTCATCATCCATTTAGCATTTCTCTTTGGTCCTCTGAGTCACCTCTGCAAGCCCACAGCAATTTGTTAGGCGCAGAGAAGTGGCAGCAGCCTCTGATGTGTTTCAGTCACTCATGCATCCATCTCACCCTGCTCTTGCAACCCTGCATAAATGCTCTCAGTTGGCAGCTCTTGTCTCTGAATGATCTATCATTCAGAAACAGGAGTATTTGAGAAACAACTCAAACTTGATTCTGGACTGAAAAAACTCAAGCCCAATGCACTTCAGTAAAAAACCCCCAACAAATCAAGCTCATTTGCCATATGGCAGACTTGGGGAATTCTTACCACTTTTTTTGGCTCCTGTCTCCTGGTTGAAAGTAATCACATTCTGCCTGTTCTCAGGAGTTCTCTCCTGTAATTTTCACCTCATGCCTTAAACTGTCATAGAGAATCATAAAATCATTAAGGCTGGAAAATACCTCCAAGATCATCAAGTCCAACCAGTAACCCAGCACTGCTGTGTTGACCGCTAACCCCATCCCTAGGTGCCATATCCACACATTTTTTGAACACTTCCAGGGATGGTGATTCCACCAGTTTCCTGGACAGCCTATTCCAATGCCTGACCACCCCTTCAGTGAAGAAATTTAATATTTAATCTAAACCTTCCCTGGAACAACTTAAGACCATTTCCTCTCATCATGTCACTTGTTACCTGCGAGAAAAGACCAAACCCCTCCTTGCCACAACCTCCTTTTAGGTGGTTGTAGAGAATGATCAGGTCCCCCTTGATCTCCCCTTCTCCAGGCTGAACAATCCCCCTTCCTTCATTTGTTCCTCATCAGACTTTTGCTCCAGACCCTTCACCAGATTCATTTCCCTTCTCTGGACATGCTCCAGCACCTCATTGTCTTTCCTGTGGTGAGTGGCCCAGAACTGGACACAGCACTCGAGGTGTGGCCTCATCAGTGCTGAGTACACAGGGACAATCCCTGCCCTGGCCCTGCTGGCCACACTGTTGCTGATACAGGCCAGGTGCCATTGGCCTTCTTGGCCACCTGGGCACAGCTGGCTCATGTTCAGCTGGCTGTCAATCAGTATGCTGCATGTCTCTAATCCCAGGGACAGCTGCAGTTGCAAAATTAATGATCTAGATAGCCTGACAAGCAGACCTAAGAAACTGCAGCATGAAAGACAGCCTGTACTGGCAACCATGATGCAATTCATCCACATCGTGTTTTTCTTCAAAAGTTAATTGCTGGTTTATCAGTTTTCTCCCTGAGGTGATTTATAGACAGATGAGGTGACTCTGAGGGAACCTGGCTGTCAGCTGACCCTAGACCTCAGCAGCATAGTTGCTGCTGTGGTTCTACTGCCTGTGACAGCTTGTAAGCCCAGTCCTCTCTCTGTCACCTGTGAGTGCCCAAACTTACAGTTCTGGATAGAAAAATGTAAGAGAAACCAAAACTAAATCAATTTGTCTAGTCAGGCAGAGCCCTCTTCACCCCATGGACAGAACAGACAATATTGTTTTGATGAATCCTTTCCACCTGGAAACACAGGGACAGGGCAACAGAATCACTTCATTAATTCCTGTCAGTTTTGCTAAATTGTCTCATTTTTTGCTGTTTCCTTCTGGGATCCTCCTATCTCAAGTTAAAATCCCCAGAGCTAAAGAGATACCCTCCTTTCAGTGCCTATATCAATGCCAGCCTAAGCGAGTCTGGAAAAATCATGGTAGTACTACACAGGCTGTGGCTGGCAATACCTTTTCACCTTGTGTGATGTTGATGGAAGGATATCAGAAGGATATCAAACTATTGCCACAGTGTTCAGTCTTTGAATAATGGGTGAGAAGGCAGGATTTTTTTCTGTCTTTCTCATCCTTACTGGCCCTCCTCTGCAGACCTGTTCACCCATAAGGTGTGCAGCTGGTATGATCTCACTGAAGAGCCAGGATCTGACCCTGGAACACCTCATCCTCTGGTGGACACAGCAAAAGAAGGTGCTGTGCACTGGCACTTTGCTGTGGAGAGCCAGGGCATTGCCTGCTGTGGGTAAGGAAATAGGAGACAGCTCCCCTCTCATTCCCCTCATTCCTGACAGGTACCCAGGAAGATGCAACTTGCCCAGCTCCATCAGGGGACAGTGACAACAGAGCAGAAGCAGCTCTGAGGTCAGAATGGGTGACAGGGTCTGCAGAGTCACAGTGCTGTCTCTGTCACCTCACCTTGGCCTCATCTGCACTGGGGCTGCAATCTTGGTTGTGTTATCAGGAGCCTTGTCCATCAGCAGTGTAGGGGCTCAGCAGGGAAGCCCTCATTCCTCTGCAGGGTCTGGCACCTACCAAAGGGTGACAGCTGCAGCTTTGACATCCAGATCAGGTTTGTCTTTTCTCTGAGCCTAATGGCATGTTTCTCCTCACTCCAGCTCAGTGTGGCACTCTCACAATAGCATCCTGCTGATCCTGCAGGATATCCTGACTGGATATCACTGCTGGGTTGATTGTTACCTGTATAGACAGGAGGTGCAGACCCCGCCCTTGTTTTGACTACAGTTGCTACACACATTTGGAGACAATCTTGCAAGGGTCATATTGAAGATCCTTCAGGTCAAATCCTACCTTTCCTGGCCAGCTGCAGCAGCAGGAGGCTCATTGGTCTTAAAGGCAGCAAGATGAACAGTGGAGAAATTTCTGGATTTCCTGAACCCCTTTTTGTTTCGTTTAATTTCATAACATTCTTCTCAATTAGTCTGTTCTCTTGCCTTATCTCCTGTCATTAGGTTTCTTAAAAAGTAATACATACCCCTGGGGTTTTGTAGGATTAGTTTAACAGGATCTTTCCCTTGGTCACATACACACTACACCTGAGGATTCAGGTTATAAATCATTTAATGTATGACATGATATATCTATCTCACTGTTAATATTCATATAAAAAGCACTGATCTGCAATTAATGTTGTCTTTCCCCAGGCACAGTATAGCAGCTTCAGCTCTGCAGCTGTAGCTGGGGAACAGGAGAATGTGGATTAGTTCATGCAGGAAAGACACATGCCCTGATTAAAATCTCAAATGGAGGGGCAACAGGAACAACAGACATAACAACACCTGTTTTTTCTTTCATGAAAATACAGTTTAAACAGGCTAGGAATATGTAAGCACTAAACGTTGAAAGAGGAAGTTGTAGACTCTGAATAACTACAGCACTATTTTATAGTCATCAGTCTATGAATGATTAGCTAAAGGCTTTACAGTGAAAATGTGTCACTATGTTTTGTAAGTAAAGATAGAAACATAAATAATCACAAATCATTTCACAAAGACTTAAAAGACCCTGCTTCAGGCAGGGCAAGAGCATGTGGCAGGGGTATGTGTATCATGTCCTGGAAGCAAGAGTTTATAAAAGAAGTGTTGACCTTGTGGCTTGGATGCAGTCAGCAGCTGGTGGAAGCCTATAGGGAGAGCATTCTGCTCATCTGCTGTCTTCAGATTTTTTTCTTTCTGTAGTTTTCCCTTCCTTTTTTTCTCCTCTGTCACTGACTTCATGTTGAATTGCAAGGTCTTTTAATTGAAACACCTATTATTGGAAAGGACTTGCAAGCTGCCCTCTAGTTCACTCTCCCATTGTTCCTAGTAAGGCCATTCCCAGCCATGCAGCATCCCATGCTTTATCCAGGCTAGATATTCTGGGTCATGGGGTTTCCATTATAGGAGAATCACAAAGCCATAACATAAATACAGTTGTATTAGGTCAGGCTGGCAGTTCATCTGCCCAGGACCTGTTTCTGACTGTGGCCAACAGCAAATACCTCCACAGGAGCACATGGGGACGTGATACTTCCCCTGAACACTCTCACACACTTTGCAGCTCAGTGACTTCCTGGGCCAGAGGGTTTGTACCCAGTAACCTTCGGGTGGATTTTTCTTCCATGACGTTGCACATTTGTGTCCTGCACCCGTGTGAACTTTCACATCCACAACCTCCTACAGAACGGAGACCTGCATTTTATGAGAAAAGCACCTCTTCATCCCTTTTGGAACAGAGCAGCTACTAATCTCTTTTGATGACCTTCATGCTTATGCTGGCAAAGAATCGTCATTCACCAGTCTTGTTGTCCATGACTCTCAGGATTTTACAAACCTTTGTCAGATCTCTCTTCAGACGCCTCTTTCTCAGGCAGATGAGCCCTATCTGATGTTGCTACATTTTGTACAGAAGCTGTTCCACTAACCTTTCTCCAAACATTCCCAGTCTCCTTCATCAGTTCTGAGCCTTGCACATGCTGTTGAAGTGAGCTGCACCAAAGGGTTGAGGAAGTGGCCCCAGGACACTGTTTACCTCTCTGTTCCTTTTCCAGTGAGCCTGTTCTTAAAAGTGCATTTACTTTTTTTGACTATTATTCAGACAGACTTGAGGTCCACCCAAGGATCTGTTCAATTTCATTTGTGGTAAGTCAGACCTCATACTTTATTTTTATCCTCTACTGACTATCCTACAACCAACATACACATAAGCTTTGAATTTAATGACAGACTACCAGAAGATGCCTTCAAGAAGCCTGAGCATACTTTGTGAATAGAAGTTCCCTTATCCATACACATCCCACGGCCTTCAAAGCACTTCAGCAGGTTTGTGAGGTAGGGCTTCTCTCTACAGAAGTCATGGTGACTCTTCCTCAGTATATTCTATTTTTCCTTCCTGATTTTTTTGCTAGTTCCTCGGATCTCCTCCAGAACCATTGCAGAAAACTGATGTCACATCTGTCAGCTTTCTAGACTTCAGAGCCTGAGACTGTTTCAAGTGAGGAGTGGGACACCAAAGCCAGTTCTTCAGCTACTTCATCTGTGAGCTCTGGCAGATCCCTTGGGGGAACACCATTCACACGTCGTGAAGTATCAAGGCTCGTTTTGCTCTTGTGTTCCACAGTTTCTTCTGTAGTCAGTTCAATCAGACAGATCCTCTTAAAGTCCCCCATAAATAAATAAACCTTCTTAAGTTTGTCCATGAGGAGCACACTTTTCTTATGTCATGGCTTTACCTTGTCTTTTGCAGAGATAATCTGTGGCTCAACAGACAGCCCTACTCCTGAAGTGTTTAAAAAAGGATTTATGAGCTTTTACCCCATTTACAGGTTGTTGTTCATTTGGTTTTTTGGCCTGCCTTATTTTATTTTTACATTTAACCTGCCAGAGTTTATGAATCTTCCAATTTTACTCACTGGACATAACTCAGATATTTGAAGGATGCTGTCTCACTTTTAACAAACACCACCTAATACCTTTGTTTTGCCTTGCCAGCTTCCTTTCTCCACTTTTTTTTGATCTGCAGTATACATTTACTTTCTGTCACTAGTATTGAGGGTGGTGGCAGGCAAAACCACCCATTTTAAATTCTGAAAATTGTCAGATAGCAGAGATTTGTGTTTGTGCATGCATGTCCAAAGCTGAACTTTTGTCCTCTGAAGCACAAGCCATGGACTAGTTGTACATTTTGATAGCAGCTAGACTAAACAATAGTGACATGTCCTAGACACTCCAATTAGTAACAAGATAGGAGATAGATCCACCATTTAGGAAGCTGACTGCAACCAAAACCTAGGGCTCAGGGCTAGAAAAAAGAAGGCAAAGATCATGTCTGGATGAAAAACACTGGGAGCAGGGAAAGATCCTGGAAATGAAGGAGATGTGTAGAGACAAATGTTGGGGGATGCCCAGTGACCATGGCCAGTAATGCTTGAGACAGGTGACCGAGAGGAGCTGCACAGCATAAACTGACAACTTCCACCTTGACAGAATTCCACCACATCTCTGCTGAGAAGGGAAGGTGAGATCTGGTAATGAGATGTAATACTTGGGGAAAGCAAGAGTGTGTGAGATACCAAGTAGTTAAAAGTTTTGGTCTTATTAATTCTTAAATAAACATAAATAAATGTCAGTATCCAGATCTGCTCTGACCTGTCCTTTACTCTGTCTCAACTGTAACAGGTCCTTAATTAATCTCCATGTACTGTCAAAGGTTTAATATTCTTGGCTTCTTTCTGCAGTTTCTTGCTGACTTGTTTCCTCACTAGGACAAATGGTCCTGCAAGGGAAGGGAAACTGGGCACATTACACACATCTGTCCCCATAACAGACAAACAATTCCCCCTCCTAAAACACAGGTGCAAGGAATCCTGTCTTGACTGTTAACATACATTTTCCCACACTTCAGTTTTAATTTCTGTCTGCCTAGCTCTCTCCAGGCCTGTAAAACACTTCTGGACAGATAGGTACCAAATGTTTGCCTCTGGTTTGGTAGAGTGCCCATGCTGAGAGTAGCCAACAATACCACTTCATGGCTTAGTGTGAATGAAGATGAAAAGCTGGCAACTGTCCTGAAGATGGCAAGCCCCCACTTTCACTTTGAGTTGCAGAGGGCCCATTCTCCCCTCTTGTTTCAGATCCCTAATCAAGCACATGGAGAAGATGCCTTCATAGTGCTGAGACAGATGTAAGGAGAGCTCAGCTATCGCATTAGCCCAGGGGTCAAGGTGCACAGGACTTGGTTTTTGTCAGTGCTCAAGTATTATGAGGAAATATGCCCAGGCCAGTTCTGAAAGAGTCATTTGCAAAATACTTTTAGAGAAATATTCCCTGAAGCAACAGTTTTTTGGTGTTTTTTCTTTCTTTCTTTCACTTCTAACTACCATGTGTCGATCTTCATTTACAGGCTAGCAATACTCTAATTTTTACTTTCTGTATAAAATCTTTAATTCCTGCAGCATTCTCCACTTTGGAATATATTGCACTGCCTGGTTTTTATGTAGGGGCAACTCTTAGGCTCTTCCAAGGGCAGTGCTGTCATCACAGCATCAACCAGCTCTGACACAAAGGAGCTGAGCAGGCAGGGGCTGCTGGCCTGACCCCTTGCATCAGTAATAGCAGTTTCCAGCAGCCTGAGGCGGGGGAAGATGAATTGCACCCTTCTGCCCAAAGCATTCTTCTTGCCAGCAGGAGCTGAACTTTCCTTCCCCTCTATAACCTCTCCTCCTTCCCTGCTGCCCTTTGTGTACCAACAGGGACAACATGTAGTGCTGATGCTGTTTTTAAAACCAAGATGTCAGAATATGCCAATACCATTAATCTCACCTGTTTCCAGAGGCCTTTCAGAAGATAACAGAATTCTTCAGCCAGTGAAGGGTGTGATTCATTACCTCATGCCACCTGCTACATTCATAGAATCATAGAGTATTCTGAGTTGTAAGGGATCCACAAGAATCATTGGGTTCAACTCCCGGCCCTGCACAGGACACCCCAAGAATCACACCAAGTACCTGTGAGCATTGTCTAGAAAACTCTTCTTGAACTCTGCCAGGCTGGTGCTCTGACCACTTCCCTGGGAGGCCTGGTCCAGTGCCCAACCACCCTCTGTCCTAATATCCAGCCTAAACCTCCCGTGACACAACTTCAGGCCATTCCCTTGGGTCCTGCCACTGGTCACCAGATTGCACCTAACTTGCTTGGTTTCTAGTAGTTTCCTTCTCTGAAGAAGTGATTGTTAATACTGTTCAGCACTATAAGGGTAAGTCAGCTAGAGAAGCTGAAAGGGACCCAGGAAAGAGCTGTGAGTCTCTTTCTAAAGACCCCTCAAAAAATGTGGGTGTCTTTCTTTTACACACATCCAGCTTCTTGCACAAGGAGGGCCTGCCTTGATATCCTGCCTTGGATACTGAGCACTTCAAGCAAAATAACAAAGGCTGGTCAGCATGTACTGTACAAGGCCTGGGCTGTACTCCAGGATTGAAACTATTGAGGCCATTCCCTTGCAGATAAACAAACGGAGATAAACTCTGGAAGAAGGGCTGGTGTTGAAGAGAGGAATTGATAGTCCGACAGAGATACATTGACAATACTCCTAGGGAATTTTGGCAAGACAGGATGGACATCCCAGCTCTGGTGAAATGCTAACTCTGCACTGACTTGAAAAACAGGGTGAAAGCAAGACTTTGGTCCAATACTCAAGAATTGCTGTACAAAGCCTGAGAATAACTCAAGAACATTCAACGAATAACTCAAGAACATTCAATGTTGTTATGCTTTGATAAGAACTGAATGACTTCCTTGTAAAGCTAGGTAGGTCATTGGATAACACAATTAAATGTCCATGACAAAAACAATGTGCCATATGCTAGAAGTGATAATTTAAGCTATTCATAATTTTTATTGAAGAAAATTAACTAACCGCTCAAGACAAAGACCTGTTCATTATTGTAGGCAGCTCGGTAAAAACACTCTGTGCATTATGCAGCTGAAAGAGCAAACAAAATATTAGGATATGAAAGTAAGAAAGAAAATGATACTGAAAATATAGTGCCAACAGTGCAGTCTCCTCTGGAAAATGCTATTACTTCTAGTCATTTGATCAGAAAAGAAGAATAAAATTAAAGGAAGATTAAAGAGGTCCAGAGGTGGTGATGATAGCTCTTGGACAGTCAGTCTGACTTCCATTTCAAGGAAAGTGCTGAACTATTTAATTACGTCACACGTAGTGATTTGTGGGAAGGAGGTGATATATTTTCACAGAAGCAGAGAACCCTGTCCCTGGAAAG
Source organism: Climacteris rufus (assembly GCA_013398175.1). Taxonomy (NCBI): domain Eukaryota; kingdom Metazoa; phylum Chordata; class Aves; order Passeriformes; family Climacteridae; genus Climacteris; species Climacteris rufus. Next base: position 427,986 of record VZRZ01000218.1, on the reverse strand, counting down.
GCAACTGACTTCATTCAAGTCTCCAGAGATGTACAGGACATCAAGCAGATCAACAAGATGTGCTGACTGTCATATTGTAACTGATAATTAGTTCTGTTCTGCTTCTGTCAAGGATATGATCTCTAGGCAGATGAGGGCTGCATCTCTCTGCCTCTTCCATTGATCAGTGCCTTGTCGTTCAGCAGGGGCAGCACTGGTGCTGATGTGGGGACCCATGCATACATTTTGTCCTCTGTGAGAGAGATGCAGAATCTCCAATAGAAAATTGCAGAAATGGGGGGAGGGAGGAACTCATGTGGACTGCATTGGAAACACCCTCGCTGCTCAGAGGAAGGTACTTTGTGCTTCCCTTGTCTCATTCTATGCTATGAATGCTCAGTCTGTTTGGAAACTGGTGAAGCCTAGAGTTTCCTAAGACAAGGACCAGTTTTACTGACTGTAGCTGGGGTTGAAGGGTCAGCTTATGGCTGCTCTCACCAGCAATGAAGCGACCCTGCTCTGCTGATAAAAAACTGCAGCAGCTTTGATGCTTTCTTCACAGCGAGAGGTAACAGAACAAACACATTAATAGCTGCTACAGCATTAGGAGCAAGTAACTTAAACCAAAAATGTCAAAGGCAAGCATTTTAAAATGGGACTTGATAAAAAATGGGACTAATCTGATTTAGGGTCAGATTTACTACAGCACCATATTTGCAAAGATTTCTAGAGAGAAATCAAAAGCACAAGCCTAGTGGATTTCAAAACACAGGCTGCACAAGTTGGGTCCAACTGAGATACTTTAGAAAAACCCATTAGATATCTACTGGTGTTTGCAGATGCCTCAATTCCACAGCAAATCAGAGTCTGAAATACTTCTGAAAGACCTGTCTGGTGAGCCACAGAGATTCCCAAAGCAAGCAAGAAATGATCTTGCAACATTTTGGCATCACATGGCTGCTTTTCCAGACTGATTTAACCATCAGTTAGGAGGTCACAGGATGAGATGAGACCAGGATATTTTGTTTCCCCAGGGTCCTCCACAACTCCTGGGCCTGTGCATACCTGCAGTTCTAAATGCAATTGTCCACAGAACACCAGTCCTGAGCTTGTACTGGGTAATGCTAAGCTGATAGAAAACAGCACCTCAGTACTATGATCAAGAATAATGACTTCACTGAGTGTGACCAAAGATTTACATAGGAAAACATAATGTGAAATCCTGCCAAATGAAATTCAGTACAAATACATTTTTTAAAGTCAAACTTAAAACTGTGACTGTCAAGTGACAGTTCCATTTTTAACTGTAATTACTATTTTTTTTTTTTTTAGCAAGAAAAGGGGGAAACAATTAATTTTGAGTCTGTCAAAATGCTGGTTTGGACAGTGATATTTCAATTAGAGTGCAGTTAGTGAGTTTGACTAACTCTAGAGTAGAAAAGAGATGGCAAAATACTTTTTACCTCTAACATTTTCCATTTTTCTCTTTTAAATTAAGATCCAGCTGGTATGATGGTACCCCAACATATCTGCATGGCCTAAAACACGATATTAGAATATTAGTTCCCTAGAATCCAAAAAAATCCTTCCTACAAGCAATTTCAGGAATCAGGGCACCTGGAGTAGCCTCAGTCCCAGTTCAGTGCCATCCCAAACAGACTTAATCTGATCTACTGACTGCAGTGGGTTTCTTTTGAGGAGAAATGCCTGGAGTCGCATCTCTCCCCTCCTTACAAATCCTGTGAACATTAATGCAGTTGCTAGGAATCAGGACAAAAACCATGGTAGCAAAATGAAAAACAATGTCTGTGGGAAAACTGTAGATGCAGGATATGATGCAATATAAAATCAAGCAGGCTTCTGAACAGTCTCTGCTCCAGTGACCTACAAGTGTAGGACAGTGATGATGGAGATCTCTGAACACAACAGAATGTAAAAAATCCATGGACAATCTAGAGGAAAGGACTGACTGACTGTACTGTATGAATGATAAATCCATTATCAGTTCAGAATTTTGCCTGTGTTCATTAAAATAAAAGTTCATTAATTAGGGAGTAACACTATGTTGCTATCCTCATCATACAAATAAAGCCCAAACAGCAGTATTTATTATGGTGTGCTTTAAAAGCACTAATCCAACACAGAACATCCAAATAAGGCTGAAAAACACAGGTGTTGTATTGACAGAGAAGAGAACATAAAAAATTCTGGAGAATAAACAAGAAAAAAATAACCAGGCCATGTATTAAGAAGTTTCTTGAACATATTAAAATTGCAAGGTGTCACATATGCCAGATCCTCATGACATTAAGGCTGTAAGAGACAGCTAAAGAGGATGCAAAGCTAAAGAGAGAGCTAAGGAGGAGCAGGAAAGCTAAATGGATGATGTGTCATTACCCTCGCTATCAGAAAAAGAACATGGACATTCTTATCCCAAGGGCACTTGTTTTGGAGCCATAATGTGACATTAACTGAGGAGAAGGTCCTTAAAGAGAGATTAGAGAGCAGCCTGAGCAATTTAAATTGGATCTAAAAGGCTGACAGAACCAGACAGTTCATCACAGCACTCCACAAGCAATAAAGAGAGCACTAATACAGCAGGTTTATGATGTACACATAAAAATGCCACTGGTTTTGAATGACTAAGCCAATATGCTATCTAATCTTATTCCACAGTAACCCCAATGCACCTTTCTGCTACACCTGCAAGTGCAATGCACTCCCAACACTGGGTCCAAAGTTCTGCTCAGTGTCAGCCTTTGGAGGGCTGCAACAGATGCCAAACAAAGACAGTATTGTAAAATGCAGAGGGATGTCCTCTGCAACTTAAGGTGGCTTAGCCTGACATCAATCACAGGAAAAACAATGGGAAAACAGGAGTTTACAGCTGAGGATCAATTAATACAAAACTATAGGACAGAAACATAATTACTGCCACCTAATAAAGTTTGAGGAATACAGATCTTCTTAAATTCAAGGTGGGTTGACAAACACACCCCTTCAGCAGTGAAGTATCTGAGGTTTCTACTTAATGTAAAGCATCTGTTCATGGATCAAGAATTGCCCAACAGGTATCAACAGAGGCAGATCATCAGTTCTTGGGGAATTCCTCCAGCCTCAGTAAACAACTCACTGTTTCTCAATATGTTCATCAGTACTCTGGCAGCAGATAGAAAAGCACTGCTGGGAATATTTGCAGAAAATTTATGGATTAAGGTAATGGTGAATAATACTGAAGAAAAAGCGCTTCCCCTCAGATTGCTTCCCAACATCTGTGTGAAATTCAGGCTTGTGCATGAGGGCACGAGACATTCACACCAGGTACAGAAAGCACCACTTGCTGCAAAGTATTTATGGCAACTAAATGTGACCTTTCCACTGCACGCTGTGGCATGGAAGGCTGAGGTACTTTGTGCTCCCACCAATGAGGAAGCAATAGGAGTATGCAAATGTGGGATTTTTTTCACTGTCTTGTTGTGCTGAATCTGTTGAAGGAATACTGAATACATGCCATAAAGAAGGATGAGTGAATGGACAAGATACAGAACTTAAGCAGAAAACATCTTATGACTAAAAGCCCATTTTGTTTAAATTATCAAGGTAAGACTGAGGAATAATTTGATCAATGTATATAAATATTATATGGAGAAAAATGATGAATACTTCATCTGGACTTTTAAATCTAATACAGCTAGGCAAAGTAAGGACCAATGAAACAAAAGGTCAGTAAACCCCAACTGGAAATCAGACATGATCTGTGACAAGAGATGTGGCCTGCCATGGATCATACTAATTAAAAAAAAAGGTCTACTAGTCAGCATGTCTTTGGGGAAAATAAATCTCACTAAACACAAGTTTGACTGTCAAACACAGCCCTTCAGCAGTGAAATACCCAGGTTTTACATCCAATGTGAAGCAGCCCTTAGCTGGATCAAGATTACTTACTTTCCTGAACGTGGCATAAATCTACACAGATAACTATACAAAGGATTTCAAGCTGCATGGTCATTTGGAAAGTGACTTAACTGAAACAGTTTTTAGGTTTCTGTTAAGGTTTTGTGGAGAGAGATGGTCTCTGGACAGACAAAAGCAAGGGTACATGTGTACTGAGAGCTGATTGTGGATGCTGTTAGATGGTATTTTGTGCTGCACTCTGGATGCTCCGTCTTTATCTACAGCCTTGATATGAAAAAACCATCACAGCCACTTAGTCTAGACTTAATGTCATAATTTGGTTTTTACTTGTAGCAAATATAATCTGGAGAAATCCATTGGGTGCAATGGTGCAGGGTGCTGCATACTAATGGTGAAGGATATTGGCAGAAGTCCTAACTGAGTAAATGATGCTTTAAAGCTCTTGGGAGGTCATCACACTGCACAATAATTGTTATGGTGAAGTATCTAACAGCTTAAGATAGGACTCTTTTTATTAAGTATAAATTTAATACTAAATAATACATAAAGAATTGTACAATTATTAACGCTACTAAGCCAACGGTTCAAATGCTCAACGTTTTCAAGTAGTGTAATTCACATATATTGTCTTGTGTAATCAAAGTCTGATTGAAATGTCTTTTCTGGGAGATGTTTAATGCCATCCCTACCCAGCTGTGCAGAGCACAAATCTGTATATGTGTCCCTTTGCACCCCTTTGCTGTCCCTTTCTTCTAACAGCCCTTTATAGATCAGTCTCTTCACAGCCCCAATGAGGTCTGAAACTGCATCCTGCTCAGAACATTGCTGATATTGCTTTGAAGAACTGTGCCTTTCTCTAGGCCAGGAGGATGTCATAGCTTTCGACTGTAAATCCTTTCCCATTTGAAACTATAGAATGAATAACTTCAGTGCTTGGGTAAAGTTCTTTGTTGGAATGAGAACCAACTGTTTCTGCACACTAGGTGTCATTTCTGTTAACAAAACCATGGTAATTCATGAAACCTGAGTTCAATGCTTATTTATAATCTATTCAAGAATTACTATCCATGAAAAAAAGAAAATTAGTCCCAAAGTTTCCTATAGTCACGCTGAGTTAACTGAACTCATGCAGTTGTTTGAGACATTCAGAGTGGGCATCTGTTGCAAGCACAGTCACAAATCCCATCAATGGTCAAATAAGCTCCAGTGGATGCAGTTACTCTGTCTGGGCATATCTTCCACTTGGCTCCTGGCAAAATCTGTTTTTTCCAATTCCTCTATCAATGTAAGTCTTGGTCAACAGAGAAATCTCATGTCAAGACTTTGATTTCTACAATCCTTTATGTCCTTCTTCCTACAGACACAGGCAAAAGTCCTTTTGGAGAAAAGTATTGCTTCTAGTCCAGTTGGAAGATCATTCATAAATCTATGAGGCAAAAGGGTCACCATAAAGTAATTTGTTCTCCTTCCTCCAAACTTCACCCACTGTGTGGAGAAACACCAGTCCTTCACAGTGCATGAAAGTTCCCTTTGGGGATAAAGTTCTGTGACTGGTTAGTAAAGCATTTGTGAAGAAGGCTAACTACCCAGAAAGAGATGAAATAATAACCTATGCTACGATTATCACACCTTTGAAGTTAGCCTCAACCCTACCTTGGGATAAACAGAAATCAGCCAAATCAGAGGAACATTCATAAGATGAAACTGAATTTTTTATAAAACCACTTGTTTGCCCATCCCATTTTGTGAGTGCCTTTAGGAAGCTTCCAAGGTTCCCTTTGTCACCAGTTTCATTCGTGAGTAGCATTAGGAAAGGTCAGCCCTAGAAGAAACTTTACATCCCTTTGTGTAACAAAGACATGCTGTGTCTTTGTAAAATATTCTGGTGTCTGCTGTCTTGGCAATTCGAGGGATAATTGTTATCTGAAGGTGCTACAGAGACATTATATGAGCATCTCATGGAGCCTTCCCTAAAATTCCTATCTCCACTATAGGCTGCCAAACTGACTTTTCCCCAAGTCACAAAGGTACTTCATAAATGAGCTTCATAAATATAAAAAAGTTCTTCTTTTCAAATACATGTTTTGTTGTAAAGCAGCATATAAGTGATTATACTAAAAGTGACTTGTATGAAAAACTCAGCATGTTTGGGGGCAGACAAGAATACTGTGGGTTTGGTCACCAGACACTGTGTACTACCCCAATTCAGAAGAATCTCAGCCATCCTTTACTTAGTAGTTAGTGACCATAACTCCTCTGTGGTGTCTTTGCTGCATGCAGTTCATTCACCCTTTTTCTAGCAGCCTGGTCAGGGCAATGGTTTCCTGTCGCATTTTCTACTGGTGAGTCCAGTTTAGTCTTTCTCCTTTTAGTTGCAGAGACATCTAAATAATACTCCATCTGTTGCCTGCTTAGTTGAAGATCTCACCAGTGAAGCTCTCATCTGATGGCAAGTTATTATCTTCAAATTGATGAATAAGCAATTGTCTGTTATTTCCCTGGTGGGGAAATAGCTGTGGTTGCTCTATTGACCCACACATTTTTGTGTGTGGCTCAAATTGTCTCCCTCTCAGTTCTGTCTCCCACAACAAAGGCACACCTCTTGCTCTCTCTTCACAACAAACACATGTCCAGTGCACTTGTAATGCAGAATAGGTGAGGTTTTGCAGTTGCCTGACATTCAGCAGCTTCCTCTGTTTTCCTTGTGATTCTTCCCTAATGACTAATTTTCACACCAGCCATGGTTAATGGCTGTTCTGATGCCATTTAATTCTGTATCCTACAAAGCAGCTGGTTTTGAATTGCTCAGACAGGCCTCTATAGTTTAACAGACACAAAAATTGATTAGATAAGCCATAAGGCTCAAAGGTCTATGCCATCTAAGGCCTTATTTACTTTAAAGCCTTGCAGAATCAATTTCCATCCAGGCAGACCTGTCTAAATGTAAAGTTGGAGAAGGCACCAATCCCTTTTTACCTCTTCACAATGCACATCACCAGCACTGAGGAAGGAACTGTTGGCTGGGAGGTGAACAGATGTAATAAGAGACTTTTGGCATTGCTAGGTGAAGCCAATTCGTATTTGTTTTTATTTTGTGGAACAGCATATGGCAGCTTTTCACTAAGTCTGAGGTCAGTCAGATTTCTAGGCATAGAGTAATTCACATGAGCATGTCTCTAACCTGCAAATCATGAGCACAACACATTTTTCAGCCTATGCAATTTGCCTCGGTGCCCAGAAAATTCTCATTTTTCACTCATGCCAAAGTTCACAGACTCCAGTGTAACAGCAACCTGCAAATTTGTCTGGGAGTCAACCCAAGGATGCTCTGCTCCATGACCCCGTGACTGCACACCTTTGCCTTCTCAAATCCCTGGGAGCCTATCTTCCCCATTTAATCACAATGCTTTTACTGCAAGACACAAAGGGAGCCCCAGAAGCTGCTCACTGGCAATCATCAAGATTTCAAATGAATGGGCAGAAACTGAGTGAACTCTGTCTTAAGAAAAAACAGGTCTTTCTTCTTCTCACGCAGAAATAATATGAAGCAGTAAATATTTGCTCTGAAGGACAGAGTAGGATTCCCTATTAGTTTACTACCCATTTTTTTGCAGAACCACACAGTGTTTGAAGTGAGAGAGAGACACCAGAGAGGCTCCTGTAAAAGCTCAGAGGGAACCTGAAAAAAGAACAAATGGACTAGCTGTTAGAAGCGACCATGGAAATAGCCTCATGAGCAGAGACCAAGGAAATGAAGGAACTTGAGGGACTTGAGAAATCTTATCAGGGAAGATGTTAAGTAAAAAGGGCTTCAAGACCAGACTGTTAAAGTTGTTATGGAGAAATAGGCCAAGAATGCAGGGAATTTTGACAAAGAGGCAGCATCAGTACAGCAGTTCTGAGCCTGTATCCCAGCTTTTGCCATAACTTCCCACTGCCATTCAGTAGCTTATGGGAGAGCCTATGTTTGGGGTAGGCAAGACCACGAACCAGAGCAAGACACAGAATTATCTCTACTCAACAGAGTCTCCCAAAAGTAACAATCCCTCAGCAGAAGAGAGTGGGCATCTGACAGCCACAGGTATTGGAGATCTTTTCTTTCTGTTGTACTGTTTGCAGTCATGCACTTCAATTCTTAGCGCTTTTTATAAAATTTTGCCTTCCGCCAAAGAGACAGAATTTATATGTTTTGTTCTGGATTGCCCCACACCTTTTTTGTTACCTGAACAAAACACTGCAAAAAGAAGTAATTGATCTGATCTTGTTCAATATTGTGCAGGACACAACAATGGCACATGCAGACAATACTATCTGCTCTTTGCAGGCATCCTGCAAAGGTGTGCACCTGGATTATCTTCTGCCTTGCAGCAGTGTCAATTCTTAAAACAAGAGAGCTCAAATTGCTCAGAGTAAGGGCAGCACATACATCCTAATAAAGTCTGCAATTTTCTACAGAGTTCTGATGTGCCTGCTCTCCCATTTTCAGATAAAGGACTCTGAATTCCCTGGACAGCTCGGCGTGTGGAATAGTTGCACAGGTTTCTTCTGGGCACAGCCTGGAAACTGTCCTGCCTGCTCACCAGCTCTGCCTGTGCCTGCATCTCTGTGCGTACTGTGACAGCTGGACAGGTTGGGCTGGCCAGTCTCCTCTCCAGTGGGAATGCCCGCAGCCAGCTTCAGAGACACTGGTAAAGCAAAAGGAAGCGAGACTGGGTCTATTATGGACAGGATCTGTCACAGATCACTGACTCAGGTGGAGAAAATGAGCAAACAGTTCTTAAACAAGAAGCTATAAATAAGTAGAGATGAAAGTTGGTAGTATTTGATATTTCAGCTTAGAAGACAGAAAAATCTTGTGGTCCCCATGCTGAAACATACATAGAGCCTTCTCAAAGTATAGGTGGTAAATTCTTATAGGAGAACTGCACGCGATTTAACCAACACACAGTGACTCTGTGCTAGGCTGTCCATTTCAGATGAACTGATCACTGAGGTAAAAATGCTGGTTTTACATACAGACCCACACAATCACCCTCCACAAGTGATATAGAACACATCCTCCAAAAGATTTGCATTATAAAATTAGCAATTAGCAGCCAACAATAAAAAACTCATACATGTTTACAGGACAATACCATTGAAAGGCAAAAAAATTAAGTGGCACATAATTAAATTGTGGAATGTATCATTCACCCACCCCAGCCACTGACCCTGCTGCAAGGGCTGCTCTGGACAGCAGCTCAGGCTAATGGAGCCACAAGTTCAGCAGGTTCACCTTATCTGTACCACACAGCACCTGGCCAGTAAGTGCAGACACTGTGAGCAGCTGCTGCCTCCAGCCACAGCTATGGGGGCCTCCTAACACTGTCCTTGCTCTCTCGGGTCACTCGCCATCAAGAAAACCCTGAGCTGACTTTGAGAAAGGGAGCAGCTGGTGATCACCGTCAGAAGTACCACTGCAAATGAGACTGGCTTTGCTAGAGAGATTTTCTTCTGCCGGTTGTCAGCAAGGCAGTCTCTGGAGATGCTGGAGGCTGCTCGTTTGTGAGGTGAACTCATTACCCCCAGGGCTGAGGAGAGCTTCCTGAGGGTAATGAGCCGCAATGCCTGCTATGAAGTAGGTGTGCACACAGGTTTGGCATTTACCTGCTATTCATGTGTTTGATTTTGAAATGAAGTGAAAAAATGCACAAATATGCTTGACAGCCAAATCATGGTGGTCATTATAAGTATAGCCTGTTCCTTTGTAGCAGTCCCTATTCCTGTCCAGTCATATTACTCCCTACACACTCCTTCTTGGTGCTGATTCCCTCCTTTCAGGCAAGTTTGTATATCCAACTGTCTAGATCAGCAGGATGCTTTACATTTTCATGCATATATCCTTCAGCACCAGACAAGCAACACAGAAATGACAGGTCATTCTTCCCTATTGCAGAATCTTTAGCAAACACGTATTTTTACTTAGCAATGGCATGAACTCCAGCTTTACTTTACAAGCTGACAAGGTATAAAGGAACAAATTAAAATTACATTTATTCTGCATCGTTTTTACTGACAACAGTGAAAGCTAAATGTGTCTGTGATTTGCCCATTTCTGCCAGTGTTTTCCTGAAAAGCAGAATAGCTTTGAAAGACAGAAACCTGGGAGATAGCCAGCAATTGCAGGATTCCTCTAAGTCACGGTCAAACCCTGCACTCATCAACTCTGAGTAAAGTGGTTTTGGTAAGCCCAACCAGGTACTTAGAGCGATGCAAGCTTCCCATAAATGCCAAGACAAAGCCTTTTACTTTGATCTGACTGATGTTTTTGAGTTGACTGAGACTAGATAGGAATGAAACTGCAGTTCCCATGTGTGAATGTGACCTGACATTTGCAGTCTGTGGTAAGGAGAGCCTTTGTTTTGGTTAGACTATCCCAAGGACAGGAAATTATCCGTGTAAACGGGGATGTGATCCTCCTTTTATCCACCCGTTTTGTTCTGATTTCAGGCCTGTTTGGGTACAAGCCTTTTGTGACAACCAGAATGGTATAGACTTTGCTACACATTTGGCATATCATCATTTGATAATCCATGCTAATTGTGTTATTTAAGAATGCAGTAGATACTAAATCCACAAAGTGAATACCACATTGGATAGCATGATCAAAACATGGCCAGGTATAGGGTATTCATGAAGGATCAGAAGACAAAATGACAGAATACCATCCATGTGCCAGTGAGCAGAATGCATTGAATGAATGGGTAAATGTGACCAAGTCATTAGTATCATTTCATCAGTTCACAAATACCACTGCCAAGTCAAAGCACTATCTATTTTCTGCTCAACAGCCACACATTATTTTCCTTCATTACTCAATCTGCTTCAGTTTGATCCTATATAAGCTTAAAACTGCGAGGAAAAAAATACAGCCTGTATGGAAAATTGCTCTGGGATGGCAAAAGATATGAAACTTGCCAAAGAAAATGAACTCTAAAAACTGTTTTCCTTGTTTATGTGTTCTCTCCAGGCCCTCTTGTTTATGTAAGGCTCAATATGTGATCAAGTTACCTTGCGTCAGCCAGGTTGTGGTAATTGTCTGTGTGTGCACTTTTGGCCCGCAGCGAGTGCATGAAAATTTGACTTGGTTTGAGCCCCTTTCAGTGCAGGCAAACCTAACACAACTTACCTTACATTCCTGTGGGATGGGAGCATGCACCTAACCCACACACAGTCATACTCTGCATCCCAGGTGCCTTAGGCTGTGTCTGAGACCCAGAACTATTTGGGACAGCTTGTCTTTCTTTCTGCAGGTGTATTGACAGGCACAGTAATGAGGGACTTACCTGCCACGCCTCAACCTTCTTAATGTCCGCACAGGAGCCGTTGGTGAAGAGGCCCTTCCCAGGGGTACAGGTATAAATATCCTGCAAGGCATGGGCAATGGAATACACTGCCAGGTACACATTATAGGATATCCGCAAGTGTGTGTAGTCCATGTACGGCGTCTCCACGCTGGTGATGTTCTCATCCCCTGTGCACGGAGGTCGGAAGGCAGACGTTCCATTTCCAGCTCCCAGTCCCTCTTCATGGCCCTTGTGGAAGGACGTTGAAGCTGGAGAAGGTTTGGACCCATCAGGGAGATAGCAGTTAAATGTCTCCTCCCAAAACTCCTTGGCAAAGCCATTGTTGGTGGACTTCTTGGGATGCACCTTCTGCAGGAACTCACGAAAGCCTGGGATCTGTCCTGCCTTCAGTGCAAACCCGATGGTGCTGCCGATGACGCGGAAGAACTCCGGCATGGCTATTAAGGAAGAGCTGGCCCAGGCCTCACTCGCCAGCCAGATCTTGCCAGTGATGTTTCGCCTGACAATCTCTTTGATGAGAGGCTCCAGGTCTGGGCCACTGGAGAAAACAACAATCACTCTGGCTGTGGAGTTCTGGATGACCTCTACCACCTGCTGGATCTCCTCTTCGTCCGAGTACTGGGAGATGAGCTCGCTAAAATCAATGCAGATATCTCTCTCCTCCGCCTCTTCCCGAAACTTTTCAATCCCTGGCCGGCCATAGTCATCATCAGCTGCGATTGTTCCCACCCAGTTCCAGCGAAAGTACTCAATGATGTCTGCCATGGCTGTGGCCTGATGCTCATCGTTGGGGATTGTGCGGAGGAAGGACTTGAACTGGTTCTTATTGCTCAGGAGACGACTGGATGAGGCATAGCTGACCTGTGAGAGCACAGCAAACAAGCAAAACACACCATAAAGTGAAATGCCCAGAAATAAATTGCCTACATTTCCCTAGCATCACTGTCAGCCTGTGTAACCTCAGATGGGGCAGGGAGGGAACAGAGCACCACAATGGGAGTCACATTTCCTCAGCCTGTGTTTGCATGTGATTCACTCTGACAGTCTGCATGTTCTTGTAGCTTAGCCTGTCTTATGGGGGCACACAAACAGGAGCAGCTGCTCGGACCTGAGAGGCTGGAGCCAGCCTGTGCCCACCTGCAAGGTCGAGGATCTGAAGGACAGAGAAACGGATGCTAGCTTGGAGGAATGGCAAAGATTTCTGCCAAATCCAGAAATAAAAAGAATGTATGCTCTAGATAAATGAGGGCAATGCACATAACTAAGACAAAATGAGGGCTTTCTCTGTCCTGAACCAGAGCATGGGATAGCAGGATGGTATTGCCATCCTGAATCTACTCTGTCTGTCTCTCCTTGGCTTTGACATCTGTCCCCATTCTTAAAAAGGCTCCATCAGACACCATATGCTGATGGATTGTATACAATTCCTGCCAGCTGACATAAGAAGAATGTGATGTATATCAGCTCCCTCAGTCCTGCAGAGTGTTATGGTAATGCTACTCTAGCATTGTTTCCTGACTGCTGGCCAGATTCAGCAAAGAAGCCAGTAGGCATTCATGCTCCATAAGCCACCATGTTTTATGGTCAAAATTGGATTTTATTTTCTTTTCTAAAGCTATCAAGAAATATTTTATTTTTCTAATCAGAATAAGTGCCATATGCTCTTAAGATATAATTTGAATTGCCTACAAGTAGGAAGAAAACCATAAACCCCAGATAATACTAGTTTAAAGATCTGTAGAACTTCTAAAACACATTTTGGGATTGGTATCTGAATTCTTGAGGACTTACTCTCATTTGAAAAAGTCTTCTATAAACAGTTCATTTTGTACAAAGCGGAAATTTACAGAAAACCTTATCTCCTTCTCAAACTCTGGTATTTAACATTTCTGCTGTTAGAAGTGTTTCTGCCAAAAGAAAAGGAGGACTCCCAGTGCAGTTTCAAGGGCCACAGGAGTAAATCCTCCTTTCACAGTGCTGTACTCTCCCCTGGGCAGGCTTTGCCCAGTGCCATTCTCACCTCCTATGACCTATTGGCAGGAGGTACAGGCAAGGTATCCCACTGCCACTTGTGCTGTAAGGGGACACTGAGGTGAGACACTGAGAAATAGAACAAAAGCCATAACATTTCCAGTGTCTACGTCAACAGAATGGGTAATGAGCCTTACATTAATTGTAAAATATACCTTTGACTCATACTGAAATGCAGGGCCTAGTAAGCCTGGATTTGCTAATGGCCTTGCTATAAATGGCTCTGACAATTCTGCCCAACAACTGCTAGTCTAAAAGCCTGCTTTCAGTTGTCATTCTTCAACCACCTGGCTGAGACTTTGTTCCAGAACTGAACCTCCTGACATCTACCCTTTTCTGCAGCCTTTAGATAAGACTACTGCCTGATAGGACAAATGTCATTCCCTGTTTAAAGGCAAAGTCTGAGAACTGCAAACATCTCTTTTGCTCAGTTGAACTCACCAACCCTTCTCAGCTTCCCTTGTTCACCTGGTAATGTGATGTGTAAATCAACAAAACCCCATAAGATGTCATCATGGTGTGTTTATTACACACCAACCTCCAATGCCACTCTGGGCAATACCCAGACAGCATGTATTGGTCTCAGCTTAAACCATGCTTGTCCTGGTCACAGACCAAATATTTAGTTTTTCAGACTCCTGCAAGGGAGTCAGACTGATAAGATTCAATAGGCAAGATATATTACTGTGCACAGGACAATCAAGAATCCTTCCTTCTTCATTCGTGGAGCAGATGGGAATTGGAGCCCTGGCTGGAGCAAAGATATATCTCTCAGGACAGACTGAGAGCACATTGTGACACAATCTTGTTCTAAGGGCTCTTGTGAGCTCTGGCACCTGTATTCATTTTGGAAGAGGAATTGGAAATGTTAGGCTGTACAAAGTAACACTTAAATGGATAAGGCCAAGCACTTTTTCTGAAGCTGACTTCAGTCAGAAATCTAAAATCAAGAGCAGCAACATTAAGCCAGCCTTGTACTTCACTTAAGGTCTTGGCAGAGTAACAAGCTTCTTAAACAAAAGGATGGGGCCATGGATACTGGCACTGGCCCCAGCAGGGTCAGAATGCAGCTTGAAGGATGCTGCAACATAGGAATTGGCATAACTACATCACCACACAGATGACCTTGGGAGAAGGGGGGCATATTCACATGGTTTCACAAACCCTGTTTCAGATGCCCTAGGGCAAAAGAAAGGCAGGTCAGCTCAGTAGAAACCTCCACAGCACCTGATCAGCACAAGCAGCAACTTTACGGGTCACCTACCTGAATGATCAGAGATGCTGAGAGACCTAAAGAGTAGCTGGTAATGTCTGAGCTCTGCCTTAAGTGGGCTCTGTGGAAGCTGGATGGGACAGAGAGTCACCACTGTGAAGTAACAACACAACTAAGCTGTCAGGGCTGGCAACACTCAATGACTGACATAAAATACCTGTATTCACAGACTAAGCCACTCTAGAGGACTCCAGTCCTCCTAGACTAGGTTACTGTCATCCAAATGTTGCTACTAGCTGCTCAGTAACCTTTGTGTTTGGGGATTGTAAAGTGCTAACAAGACGTATTTCTACTGTACAATACCTCCCACTCCCATATTATATTGTTTCTCTCCTTAAACTTCTATTGGAAATGGCAATCTTTGCTTAATCCCTGCAGAACAGAGAAGCAGACCACTTCTGTAAGCTGAAGAAGGGAGGAGGAAGCGTACCTGAGGTATGTAAAAGAGTCCCAGCAGATTTGCCACAGCAGTGGAGATGCCAGAGCCGGTTGCCCCCACGACTGCAATGGTGGAAGGGATATGTTCTGAGCAGTTACAGAATTCATCCAGGTTCAAGGAGTCTATCTTGTTCTGGGCCACAAAACTCAGTGTGGCCTCCAGGGCTTTAGAGACTGTATTGCAAGTGTCAAATATCCTGTATCCCAGAGTCATGTTGGGAAGGAGAGTTGGGCTACTGTTTATTTCTTCTATGGCAAAGATCATAGCCTGGAGCCAGCGGAAGCCTCGGAAATTATACCTGGGGGAGCAAAAATAAAAATAAAATAGAGTGAGAAGGAAGGAAACAGAGGAGACTAGAACTGAGGCAAAGACAGAGTGAAAAATTCCAGATACGAAAGGCAAAAGCAACTTACACTATTTCTTGTGTCCTACTGAACTTGGGAAGTTTTGCTTTTGCCTCCAGTGGTTACAGGAGGGGCAAGCTTATGATATAAGGTTTAGTTCTCTTTTTCAACTTTTCAGTTTGGGAGCTCACTCCAGAGGTAGTGAGGATGAGACAAACTTTTCTAAGGCCCCTAAAATCTGGCAAAGTTGAAAGACAGCATGTCTGGAGTGATGACTCTGGCCTATCCCTTGTACTCACGATGCTAAACCTGGATCTCATGATCCTCGAGAAAACGCTCTGGCTCAAAGCTACACCGAGGAGGTTTCCTTCCAGGCTCCTCTGACACATTTCTGAATGCAGATGGCAGTGTCCGCTAAGCCTGTGCTGATGCTGCCCGGGGCTTGGGCTCAGGGATCCTCTCTGAGAGTGTCAGCTCCTCCTGGCTTTGGGCAGGCAGAGCAGGCTGAGCCACGGCACTGGATGCACTGGATGCACGGGTGCCTGGGAGCTCTGCTCAGGGAAATTTGGCCTCACATCACACACTCCACTTTGTGAGAGAGAGCACAGTCACACTGTTCATACCAGAAAACAGAGACATGCTACAAATGTAAATCCTAGTGTAAACTGATAACTTGTTAATTAGATACTTCAGTGCCTTCACTGCAGGAGTAACTTTTCTCGTTATTATGGTGCTCTCATACATTTGCTTTAGACACAAACTTAGAAGATGCCCCCAACGCTGGCCTGTGAAATTGAAACTGTTTTTTTGATCCCTAAAATGGAGAAGCTGAGTTTTCTGGCTATCTCACACCTGTGCATGGAGCTGGGGATTGGTGGCAAATGTGCTGCAGGACCTGGCAGTCCCTGTTTAGGGCATTGAACGGGCTGGCAGTGGAAGAAGCTGATGCAGGATGATTGCTTATCCAAAAAAGAAAGACTACTTCGTGGAAAACATCAGGAAGAAAGTATCACTGATATATGTTATTCTGAAGTTTTATTATGTTTTCTGTTGTAAAATTGCACAGGCAACCAGTTGTGTGCCTGTGAGGCTGCCAAATTTTAGGGTAATGCAGCTGGAATGGCAGAATCTTTCAAGAACTGAAACCTGCCCTTCCTTGGAATGCACTGTGGGTCAGGATAGCAGTTAGTTTGCAGTTTTGTGCTGAGTTACAGCTGAGAACAGGAAAGTGTCAACGCTGTTATGCTTGAGATCCATTGGGAAAAGTGACGGGCCCCAGAACTGGAAAAGCCTGGGGAAATAGCCTGCCCAGGAACAGATTCCATATGAAATGGTAAATTTTAGGTTTCACATGAGTACCATTTTGAAATGCTTAGAGAAATGTTTCCGTTGCTAAGGTGAAGATTTCTAAAGACAAGCTTCATGAAATCACAAACTTTCAATCTCTGCAATACATAACTTGAACATTTTTAATTGCTGGATTAAATTAATTGCTTCCAAAGTTGATGTTAGCTATGTCTGACTTTTTCAAAGCTGAATGAACAAAGCCACATTACTTCCATTCCAGGAGTTTTATCTGATTCATCTGGGATCAGAATTTTTAAAAGTTATCACATCTAAGGTTTATCTTTAAGTCTTAAAAGCTGCATTTATTCAACTTGACTTCACCTGCTCCAGACATCTTTGGCCAAATTCCAAATGAGGTTCAGCTCTGAGGTTCTACCTCAAAGACCAGACAGCACATTTTCAGTACAGGTCTCTTTAGGTCAAAAAGTTTGAGGCCAATAAAAATCCTTAGTTATAACTTATGACCAAAAGGACAGTTAGCTTTATTAAGATTACTCTTTAGAAATGCAGGGGTGTGGATTACTGATAGAAGTAATTTAGTAATTTAGAATTTTTTTGCTCTTGTTGCAAACCATTAAGGACTGAGAAGCAAAAAGAGAGCTCTGAAATAAAAGGGCAAGTCTCAGAGGGATTGAGTCAGGGAGTGTCGTGCACAGCAAGAAGATGTGTTGGGCACACCATGTTGCCTCATGTGGTCAGTAATGCAACTGGGATAAAGGGAAACAAGGAAGGGTTTTGTGATACTTCTTTTTAAAAAGCTGTTTACAGATATTTTTAATTAAAATGTGAATAGTATTTGAAGCAAGGAACCATATTCAGGCTCCTCATGAAACAGAGAAAAATCTGACTGTATTTTCTATATTTAAAGGGAAGACTGCTGAGAAGCTGGGAAGTTCAAAGGTACCACTGGTACTACTGTGAAAAGCTTCACACATTTGAGTATATGTAAAGGCAAATCTAAGCCTGCTTACTTCAAATTATACAGGTAAAGTATGACACAAAATTATTTTGCCTGCTTGAAAGGAATTTGGCTTTATTTTTCTTAAATGCCACAAGGTGGTATCTTTAGATGGTATCTTCAAAAGCAGTGAACTGGATTGTCTTACCCTTTACTTCAAAGAAATGTTTGGCATTTAATTCAGTAAATGCAGACTAAGGCCCACAATACAGTTGTTTTTATTTTCCTTTCTGACATATGCTCCTGATTCGTGTATATTTACAGTATAAGGCCTCTAGTTCAGGTACTTGCATTTGGATTGATTTTATTTTGGAGGGAGAGGAGAGTAGGGGCTGTTTTCTATGAGCTAGACTCCAAAATATCTTTGAAATGGTTTCAATAATTTATCTTAAACTACCCTAGGCAGGAGACCTGCGGTTCTCTTCACTTGCACCTCTGCTGACAGCGGCATCAGCAGCTCAGGAGAAGAGGATCAGATGGGATGAAGACAGCACTCCTCACTCTGTCTTCTCTAACACCTGATAGATCTCCAGACAAGCTCTCGTTTTGGTAACTGATACAGTGTTGTATCAGTACTTTAACACAGACATGGTCAGACAAAGGCAGTGCTGCCAAACTGGTCTAAATGAAGAAAGATTCTTTCAATTTCTATGAATGGAAATTTTGTGGATAATTTCTCTCCCATTTTACTGTAAGATCCCAGCAAGGGGCTGCAGATAGGTTCCTCTTGGCTTGATGTGCACATGAGGGATTGCCTTTGAACCTGGCAGTAGGTCCCACTGATGTCGCTGACCTCCTGTGCTGTGCTGCCGCTGTGATTAATATGATCAGTCACTGGAATGCTCTGTCAACCCTGCAGAAATGTGACTGGTAATTTCCATAAAGAAAGGATTTATTATCAGAAGCAAGCTTTCATTAGATTTCCAGAATATTTAAATAGCCATTGGTATTTTCCTGGTCGAAAAGAAGCAGTATCCAAAGCTCATTTTCTGCTGTTTTACTTTACAGGTATGTTCGCACAGTCTTGCGTTTTAACATTTCTGAGATGTGGTGCTATGAAAAGTGGCCATTAAGCTCTAAATGAGAGTTTAATGTAAATAATTCAGAGCCCACAGGTGTAGATAGGAATTTTTATTTACACTCATTCCTTAAAGGCTTCCCTTCTGATGCCCACCTGTCAGAGTACTCAATCCACTGTTCTTTCTGTTCCCAGGGAACAGCATAAACAGGGAGAGAGAAATCAGAAACAATACCTTCACTAATCCTCAGTGTATCTGTCACATCTGCAGAGGACACATGTGCAGCAGACCAGTTTGCTAGATACTAAACATATCTGTCAAATAGTGCTCAGAATGGCTTAAATGTCTCTGTCAGTGTTTCAAAGCAAGGCTTTGTAAATTAGGGGACACAAACTCTCTGCATTAAGCTCTCCATTTCTCACTCTCCTGTTGTTTGTCTGGTTTGGTTTTAACAGCTCTTAATGTCTGGATCCAGCAGGGAAATTGGTCCTGATCCTTGCTAGTCTCCATAAAGAAATAATTCACAGACTCATGTGTATTCATGACCTTCATTTATCACACTTGCAAGGCACTAAGTAGTGGAATATGAAGGAAAAGAAGAAAAAAAAGATGTGAAAGCTCTGAATACAGCTTTCACTTACCCTCCCATATCTGACAGGTACTTACACTCAAAAATGGTGGCAAAGCCTGCATATGCCTTTCAACTCACACCAGCACTCCTCTTTCTTTAGTGGTTGCATGCACGTATTAATTCCCCTGTCCTCCCTAGATTTCCAGTACATTAATTACATGTTATTGCTGCTACTACCACTATTATTTCTAAGTTGTGCAAAGGGGAGACCTTCAGCCATTTGTTGGATTCCTGCAGTCAGTAGTTATAAAGAGTTGCTTAGCACTCTCACAATCTAGGACTGTGGGTGAGGGGAATTATGCAGACCAAAGAAAACTAAAAATTAAAAAATTACAATTCAGAAGGTGAGTGAAAGAGAAAGAGGAAAAAGGAGATAATTTCATCTTAGGGAAGAAATTCTAAATACCTTGTTATACATTCAGGTCTGCAGTCGGATTAGCAAATACATCTACAAGGGCTAGAATTAAAATTCTGTTCTCTCAGATGGACAGACAGACTCAGTGGGCTAAAGAGTCCTGGAGCCATGCTCTGTGAAGTCCAGCACTGTGACATGGGGACAATGTCTCACCATGGTTTCACAGCTTGAAAGCTGTGTGTCACAGTGTGGGACCTTGGCTAGGCTGATGGTCAGAATATAGGAATACTGCTGACCTCCCTGAAATCCAGAAAGGGCAGAGAAGTTAGGTTATGAATCAGGCAGAAATCAGGCCTCTGGGGGTGCTGGCGGGGAATGGAATGGGGGTCAGGGCTTGCTTGTGCTGTGCTCAGCCTCTGCCTCCAGTGCTCACATCAGATATGCATCAGCAAATATTATAAGGAAAGTTGCTGCAACAGCACCTGAGGCATACAAAGACAGGAGGTATATTTATATCAAATGTGGGATCCTTGATTGCTGAAACAATAAACAGGAAACAAAACTGCTCTCACTTTGTGTATTGCTATCTGATATTTAGTGTGGCAAAATCACGAGCAGGCTTTCACTTTGGACTCTAAACCCCAGTGTTTAGAGCACAAAGATGCATTTTCAGTAGCAACAGCACAAAAAGAGTGCAGAACAGATTGTTACTGTTCCCTTTCCCATTCACTGCTGGGTTATGTATATAGTTTTCTGAATAATCACATGCAAGGTACGCACAGTAGGTTCGGGCCAGTACATACACTGAGCTGGACAGAAAGGTGCTGTGCCACAAGAGCATGAAGCACATGAAAACTGAAAAAGTGGAGAGAAAACTGTCCTATCCATTTTGGGAAGCCCTGTTTGTGAGCATAGGTATGGCACTGAACACAGCTAAATGCATGGGAAAATGTCCAAACAACACAGATCAGGTTGAAGAGAGGAAGCCCACATTATCCTAAGTTGTTTGATACTGAACTCTAAAATAAACCACCTATAGGATTTCAGTGGGACCCTTATCATGGTGCTTTTCATACAGTCTGATGACTTGCTGTTGCTGCAGCAGTCCAGTATGGGAGAGCATGAGGACAGAGAGGATGCTCATACTCCCAGAGTGGCCTGGGTCTAACTTTTTTATGTAATATGAGACACACTTTTCTATGTAGAAAAGAGACTAAAAGCTGTACACAGCCACCTGAAAAGTATAAAACTGATTAGCCTCAGCTTAGAAAAGATGTAGCAATGTTGGAGAAGGACCTTTGGTGTGACAAGGTACAGTCACACTTATGCTTCTCTAGTGGATTTCCCACCCTACAGAAGTTTTTGACACTAAAAAATTTACTTTGTGAAGAAACTGGAACCTATTTTTTTTTTCTCCCCCCCAAAAATGTAAGTTTGATAATTCCAGACCAGTCAATTGCCTGGAACTTGGGAAACTCACATGTGATATACAAGATTCTAGCAAATGACTCGAAGAATGTATTGGACTCTTAGGGTGAGCATGTACAACCCTGCCATGGGGTAATACTTAATCACAGAGTCCAAAACCAAAAAGGACCATCATGATTGTGTTGAGAGATCTCTGTACTACTCCAGAGAGAGGAATTTTCTGACTTCAATACTGCTTAAAATAGAATATTCTTTCAGGAAAAATATCTGCTCTCAATTTGACATGTACAAAAAACAAGGAATACACATAAACATTTCCATATAATAATTGTCTCCATCATTAAAATCTGATGGCCAGAGTCAAAAAGTCTTCTCAATCCAACCTCTTTTGAATTAAACATTTCCTGCAAATTGACATTTTCTGGTAAAGATGTGTGCAATGAAGGAACTTCCAGTCATCTCTGGTGCAATCATCCCCTTGTTCTTTTTGTAGTTTCTACCACCTCTTGTGGTTAGATCTCTGACCTTCATTCTTTCTCCAGTTGCATTATGCTATCAACTCACAATTTATCCAGCTCCCTGAAGGACGTGCCACAAATGCCTGCAGTCACTTTTTTCTATTTTGCACCTGCAACTTCTTGTTGGAGGGGTAAGAGGAACACGGATTTTATCCAGGCAAATTTCATCTGGAGGATACCTTTTAGCAGATCGAATGCCACCCAGAAGGATTTCCCATTGTGTCTTTAGAACAGCTAGTCTGGCTTTTCAGAATTTGCCTGTTGTTGGCAGTGCTACCTCATTAACATGCCTTTTGGCAACCACACACTTGTAGTACTTGTGGCAGAACATTTTCCAGTGATCCCTTCCAATAATGTGACCATGTCAAGACAGTCACTGAGGCTGACCCAGAGTCGACAGAAATGAAAGCTGTTTAGTTTGCAAATATCTGCATAGCCCTGCCTGCCAGCTGGAGCAGGTGAAGAAGACAATGGATCTGAAAACATCCATTGCTTTCCAGCATTCCACTTTTAAAATGCTCACTGGGGAGAGAAAAAAAACCCCTGAAAACTGGCAGAGTTTCTTGCTCCATGAAGTAGACATTCCACATACATTTAGTTCATGACTTTTCCTCTTCATGTACAGAAAAAGCCAAAATAATCCCTGCTTAATTACTCTTCTGTGAGCTCCCTAGGAGAGCATCTGGGGATGATCTCATAACCTAGATAGATGTGTCTTGCTCAGAGTCTCAGTGGGAAACCACACCTGAAATCTGTGAGAGTAACAGGAATGCTGTCAGCCATCCTTCATTGCCACCTGCAACAAAACTGCACTACATCCCCAGTCTAGGATGAGGGGTCCAAATAATTTCAGATACACAATTTTCAATATGAGACAGAAGAAGCCCCAAAACACTGAAGAGTTTTCCCATGACAGAAGTCCATATGAATTTCTTATATTTTGTTTATATGTTGCTCCAGTTGCAATCAGTTTCTGTCACACTTTCCACTTGTTCTGTGTATTATGTGCAGGGTCGTAAGGCCAAAAATTCCTCACGTTTCATCATAAAAATATCTACACTTCAATACTAAGAGAAATTGTTTTCATGTGCATTTCTCCCTCCAAGGTTAACTGCCAAACACTCAAGACAAAACCTATATGCATTGTTTACACAAAAGAAAAGGACTCTGGGTGAGGAAAGCTTCAGTTCAAGTTTGGGACCTTGTAAAGGTTCTAAAGAGACCTTTATGTGTTCAGTAGAAAAGAAGCAGTGACCTATCTCACTTGCATGTATTCACTTGTTTAGGCAACTACACCATTTGTAAAGGTTGAGAAGATGACAGGCAGAACTGGATTTTCTAATCTATTCTAAGCTATTTTGCTGTGCATTACTTTAATCACATGAACTGAAGGACATTATTGGTAATTATCTGTACTTCTGCTAGGAAAGCTGATTTTCAGATACTATACAAATGTCCACAGTGAATGGCCAGATAGATCAGTATATTAATGTTTTGGCAGCTTCAGGTAGCACAAAGATTGCCCTCTCTTACTGACCAAATATTATTTATGCTACTGTTTAACATACTTGTTTTTTCTATTATTTACATCATACCTTCCAATTGCAAGCATCAGATTACAGACCATATTTACAAATATAAAGTCAAGAAAGGTGAAGACTTCCCCACCAAAGCTTTGTATTTTCCCTTTTACTAGCTTACCTTATACACTCCACTGATTCTGGCCTTGATTTTAGATCCTGGTCTTTAGCAGCCACTCCAAAATGAATGGGGAACAATCCTCCAAGAATAATGTCTCCCTTCTTCTGTGCCCGTTGGTTTGGCCCATAGGCAGCAGTGTTCCAGGTAAACAGCAAAAGAATCAAGCAGCAGCTATATGAAGTCATTGTTCCTCTTTTCACCAGGGGGTTATAGGATGCAAAATTGGAAAAGATGATGTAAGAAAGCAGATGTCTAAGCTTTTCCTTTCCTTAGTACAGCACAGAGAGGATTTGGGGCACATGTTTGCAGGGACATAAGCAACAAGGTGGGAGCCACAGTGCTGGTGTTCCTCCCTCTGTCTTCTCCATTGCAAAACAACAGTTCAGCTGTCCTTCTTTCTTCATAACCAGGGCATTATGGAGAGGCCATCTCTGAGAGCTGTAAAAAAAAGACTTGAAGAGTGATGCCAGCTATACACCAGGGCCCCACAATGCCACCATGGTTCTGTTTTGTCAAACCAAGCCCTCAGTATGCCCCCAAAGCTGCCCCTGCTCAACAACCTACCTGGGACATACCACAACCCTGGCACCCTGGTGATGCCAGCCACACGTCCTGAAACAATGTTGGATGCCTGATTCTCTGTCACATATGTAAAGTGGGTTGCTAAATCTTCCTGTAGTTCTGTATGACTCTAGTCACAGGAGAGGCTGTAAAACCTGTGATCAGTGTCCATGTACAGAACACACTGTGAGACCTGAGTGGACAAGTGGGGAATAAGGAAGCGTCAAATGCAGTAAGAATCAAACCCTTCTTTTAAGCAAATTACCATACTAATGTTTTGGTGTCAGTGCATCCTCTCCTTTCCACTGACAGTTCTTAACCCTCTGGTTTGAACTTATCCTTACTAAAAATAAAACAACGTCACAAGAAAGAGTTCTTTCACATTGAAAGTGAGAATGACTTCCAGGAAAGCATCTGAAACCAAGATGTTTCTCTATAATGAATCATGAAGGCTTGAAAGGTTTGGTAATCATGTCATTGAAAGCTTAGCTATAGCAGCCTTTGAAGCCTGCTTCCTGGGGATGAAGAATATTGCAGCTTCTCCATGCTCAATACATTTTCCCTGCAGCATGTCTACAGGCCTCTCAAATGAAGAACTAACTTAATTACGGCATATGAAAATGGCTATGCTATGGGAGAGGAGGTAGCAGAGAAAATTCACAATGAACAGCTCTTCAGCTTATTTGGAATAGGTCTAAGCTAGCAGTAAAACTCTGAAGTTAGTCAAATTCAGAGTAGAAGCAAGGCATACATTGCTAATCCTGTCTGAAGCAAGTCATCAAGGGTTTTCAAGAGCTCAGAACCTTTTTATGAGGATGACTTATCACTAAATGCACCTAGATGGATTTGATCTTACCTAGATCAAAAAAAGAGCTACTGCAGGGAAAAACTGTGATCACAGTGCTTCTTCTAGTAGCCAGTGTTGATGATCATGCATTCTGTATGACCACCGAGCACTCGGAACGATTTCATACATTTTTGCTATAACAAAGGTCTGGATGTAGCAGTCAGTGAGAGAGGAGAGACAAAGCTCACATCCTTCTCATGCCTCTGTGGTCACTGCTCTCAGACTGCTGGGCAGACACTGCAATTCTCTGTGGCGATTCCACCCTAAACTACTCTTTGGCCCTGGCTTGAACAACTGCATTTTTATTGGCAAGGGCAATCAAATCTTTGGCTAGATATCAAAATGTGTCTGGGTATTGGCATGTGGCCCTTTGAGAGCTGGATGAGGGAACCTTAACCAGAACCAGGATGAGGAGGTGACAGAACAGTGCAACGAGTGAGTGTCCCGAAGCATTTGGGTTCTGATCTTTCCTGGCAGATGGGTGGTGGTTTTGGCTTCTTCAGTGCCCAACAGAATAAAGAGCAAAACGCTTTTCCATGTTTCAGCTAGGGAAATGTCATCTTCCTCCCACCACCTGTGGCCTCAGAAAAGATACAAACAGTAGTGAAGTGCTGATACAGCGTCCTGAGGTGAGGACCAGCACAGGCAGAGCCGGCCCTTAGAGGTGAGATGTTTGAAACAGGGAGAATGACTTCTGAAGAGACACTGCAAAGAGATGGGATGGTCTGACTAACGCTATTTAGCCCAGCTCATCCCCTCGACTCCCTCCCAGATGGCAGAGGCCTGGGGGACTGCAGGCTCCCGCAGGTGCAGAGGAGGGGTCCCTGAGCCTGGGCAAGGAACCACATGTGGGACTTAACCAAGGTGGGATGGGGTCAGTGGCTTCCCCATCTCCTGTGGGAAGACCATAGCCTGCTGATTTACTACTCTATTTTTCTGCTTTTACTTTAATAAGGCTTTCTTTTGCCTTTGGGGTTATTCGGTTATGAAAAAGAAAACTGTTTCTGTCAGCAGCAGACAGACAACACAATTTCGTTTGCTTGGATACTATGGAGGGGTTTGGGCTGATGCTACTGAGTATTTAGGAACCACTCTCCACCATCAGACAGTACATGGCTGAAGTATGAAACGTAGAAAAAGAAAATTCACATTCTGATTTCTCTTTTCTCACAGTAGACAAAGTTGAAAGATCTAAACTGGTAAAATACAGTCCATTTTAAAACAGCATTTAAGGCACGTAATAGTCCAAGATGTTATTCAAAAGCATGACAATGGAATAGACAGTGAAAACAAAATTATTCATTTTTGGTATAGGGTAATACTTGGTATTCCCCTGATTAGTGTGGAACTAGTAGTTCTCAAGGACAGGACACAGAACTGAAATAACATCAGAGGTGCTGTCTGGGAACAAAATGGGCTGTGTATATATTAAACACATCCGTGAGGCAACAAACTGAGGGATAAATGTCCAAAGATGCACTGGCACAAAATAATAGTCAGAAAAAGCTAAACTAAGTGTGTGTTCAGCTTCCTGTACATCTCAGTGTCAAAATGTACAGCTCTCCATACCTAAATGTCAGCTACAGCTGGGAAACCAAACCTGTTTATTGGGAGACACAGGTCTACCAGCTGTTTCAAGTGCTCTCCATGCCTGAGCATGAAAATACTTGAAGATACTGATTTCCCAATGAACAGTTGTGAGCTTGCTGCCAGTGCCCCAGATAATATCCTCTGGTATCAAATTCTGTTGTGGCAAATTTTCCTTCAGTTCTCTTTTCTGTAATTAGATTAAGATTATGAGCCTCTTCCTTATTAAAGGAAAGCATTACACAGCCAATGATTGAATTACCTGCTGATGTATGCCTCCAGATATAAAATTTAGCATACTACACGTGGAAATTGTACTACTAATAGAACAAATTACTGTGCTCCTGCAGTTTACAGCTAATAAATAAAAAAAAAATTAAATTAACAAGCAATGGAATTAAGATTGGAAGTTTGGAATCCATTGCTATCTTTTTCCTTTGCAAATGTTTTTACATGTAAAACATTATTTAGTATTAGCACGTAAGTTCTTTGATTATAAGCTCTTCAATGAATAACAATTATTCTGTGTACATATATTCAGCAAATGCAATTTCATAAGATTACTTTTGCAAGAAAAATATAAAAAATAAGGAGCCATTTCCTTTTTTTTTTTTTTTTTTACACAGACCAATTTTTAATCCCTTTCCCCCTTTAAAATTAAGCTTCAATACTTTTTCCACTCTGTTTTGTGAACTATCAGGTATTTTGATTCTGAACCCTCTTGGAAGAGAACTCCTAAGCTTCAGTGCAGGAATTTAAAGTCGTTTCAGGAGCAGGGTGAGATGTCAGGCAACTATTGTCATGGCAGAACAGAAGGTGGGAGGGGATGGTACCCAGGGTACAATTGTGGGTATTTGAAAGGCTTGCAGTAATCAGTACCATCATGGCAGTTGAATCAATGTTTTAGTTGTCAGACTAAATCATGCAGAAAAGCCAGAAATGTTCAATAAATCTTTGGGGGTCTGGGTGAAAAGAAGCTGAATGGCACACTCATGGTGTACATTACTTAGGAAGTAAGTATCTTATTAATCAAAGAGTAACTAAGCACAACTCTAAACAGCAGCTGCTCAAGTACCTATAATAGCTGAGCTGAGAACGATCTCAAGGGATCATGAAGCTGAAGGATCTCAAGGGATCAGAAGGGCTAAGCAATAGTAGTGCAGCTCCTGGCATATTTTCTCTAAAACCTTTGGAGAAAGAAGACCTGTCAGACCTCCAGGGCAGCCTCCCTCAATGCTTCTCTGCTCTTACCAAAGCAAATGTTTTCTCACATCTAACTTTAATGGTTTTTGTTGCAACCTAAGTCTGTCTTCTTCTCCCATCTACCACATGCAGGCCAGTGCCTCCCTGCTCATAATCGCCCTGTTTGGGATTTAATTCACTCCCCTTTTACTCTTTTTTTTTTTTTTTCAGATCAAGCAAATTAATTTTTTTTTTTATGAAGATGCTTTCCTGAGCTCAGATTATTCTTGTTTCATTCCTCTGGCCTCTCTCCAGCATGTCTCCACATTTAGTGCAGACCAGTGCCCAGAAATGGATGCACTGTCCTTGTTTGGCCCTTACAAGCACTGAGCAAAGTAGTAGAATTTCTTCATGTGTCTTGCAAGCTACAGCCCTGTTTATATATCTCAGCATGGCATTTGTCTTTTTTGGAACAACATGATACTGTTAACTTATGGTAGACCATCAGCTGAACACAAAGCAAAGTTCAGCATGTTTATATCCACAAGGCCATGAAACCTCACAAGAAATTCTCATTTTCCAAAAGCTTTTCCCTTACGTTCAGTTCAAAGGTAGAATCTGCTAAATTTCACATGATCATCCTGGATACCAACAAGAAACTGGCATGCATAAGTTCAGCTGAGTCTCCTGGGCTTTCAGAACCTTTTTACAGCAGAGAGCTCAGGAAGATTCCTGATCATGGCTATGGCAAAAGAGCTATCTCAGAACAAAAAAGACCCTGGCCTCCCACATAGCAAGTTTGTTCTGCCATGGGATGTTCCCCTTGCACTGAGTTTCTTTCTTTTGACAAATCATAATTTTATGAGGAGATGCTGCTTTGTCAGAAAACGCTTGAGCACTCCATCCTTCAGCATTTGACTCTTGAAAATTTAAAGTTTCTGTATCTTCCCAGCCAAGTTCAGTCAGGAGCTGTGCATCTGATAAAATAATTACTGGCTGGAGAGCTATACCTCATGTAATGCAAGTGTCAGAATAATTCATTAGCTTTTTTTGTGGCTTTTAAATCTGGGATTCATCAAGCCTCATTCTAATGGAGAGTTGTAATTTGGTACAGTGACAGAAACTCAACAGATATCCTGTTGTACCTTGAAATTCTCTCATTAATGAAAGGTGTATGGTTAGATCATGGTGAGGTTGGAGCCATGAGCAACACACCTGCCTTCCACAGACAAATAAGAAGTTCATGTAGAAGGGAAATCAGAGAGGATATTTATTGTCAACTTTGTGTCCAATCTTGTTGTTCAAGACAGCTAAAGGATGGCACTGCTGTGCAGTGGACAATGGACACAGGATAAAAGTCTTCACAGTTCTCAGACCAGACTTCTACTGCTGAGGTACCATGACAATAGGAAAAAAAGTAAATTGTTTACATTTGTCATCAGAGCAGTCATTAGCTCAACCTTTCTGCAGCTCTTTGGTCAAAATGATGGACAAGCACATCAAAGCTGCAATCAAAACCTGAGTGCTGGTATGCTCAAATGGAGGAGCTGTGCTTGCATTTCGTGGAATTAAACTACTCCATCTTTAAAGAAGGCAAGTGGTAACTGAAAATTTACTATAAATAACTTTTTGCCAATGCAGAAAAAGGCAATCCTTACACAACACACTGCCCAAAATAAGATTTTTATCTGGACAAATAGCATGATTGGGAAATGAAATCTCAGCCTTGGAAAAATGTGGAGAGTTCAGATGAGTGTAGAGTAAAATTCAGATCCAGAATAATGACTCTGTTCTAAAAACACTACCCACACACTTGTTTTGAGCTAAATACAAAATGTGAATTCTAGAGCTTTAATCAAGAAAAAGATTTTATAAAATCATCAAGACCATGAGGGTTACTAGGGCAGTATTTCCATGCCCTGCTATTTGCCTAAGGGTATGTTAGTTATTGTAGATGAAATTTTTTTGGCAGGAATCAAGATGGTAATATTCTATTATACTACAGAAAACGTATGTTAAAAAATGATACATTACAATAACACCTGGCATTGCAAAAACTAAGAGGAGGCCAAAACCACAGCACAAAAATCAGCCACAGCAGTGAAGAAGCTGCTGAAGCTCATAATAACAAGACTTGGCCAATACAAATGAAGAAAGCCATACACTTAGCACAGAGAGGAATAGAATACAGAAAGAAAGGTAGGCCTAAGAACCTAGTTTGGTCATGAAATGCCTGAACACTTCTCCCAGAGTAACATTCTCAACTCCCCAAGATAAACTAAATATTAAAAACAATATAGTAAACCAGGCAATTGTAACATATTTAATTCTGCTACCTCTGATATGTCCAACATTGTCAAGTTCATCCAAGAGTTACCATTTAAGTTTCCAGAATTTCCTGGTCTATAACATCATTTTTATGTAGCAGCCATATCTTTAGTTTTCCTTTACTCCTAAGATCATATACTGGTGTCCAAATAATACAGAATCTACTATGAAAGAGTGTGGAGTCACACCCTAATCTGTATTTAGCACTACAAAATACCAGAGTGACAGAAATACACCTAAGACATCACTGTTGATACTCTGCTCAACACAGGAACCTGAGAACAAGGAAGCCTAAACTGACAGAAGCTGATATCCAAGACTCTGGGGAACTGCAGATATGGAAAATGGAACTAGGGATAAGCAGAAGGCTTTGTTTCAAGGAGTCTCAAACAAATCTGGTTTTAGCAACAGCAGTACAAAGAGCATCAGCTCCCAACTGTTGCATAACCAGGTAAAAATCCAAACCTGCTCACAGGCAGCATTTACCATATCTGGATTTAATGTGGGATTACAAGGCCTCTGATCCCCCTCCCACTTCAGCACTGGCTCATAAAATGCACACAATCCCATGCCAAGCCTTGTAGCTGCGACTGCACAGCTTTTCAGTGACCACCTTTCCATCAGGACTGTACCTGGGTTTGGGATTCACATAACACTTCTCAAGTAACTTGCATCAGTATCGTGTTCAACATCCCTGATCAGTGTGATTTGGGATGTGAAATCCCTTTGTGGAAATAATTCTGTGTTTGCTGATGGCAGGAAGCAAAAAACCAGAAGTGGCAATAGAAAATCCCTTAGAGACTCATTGGATGCACTCAGCGAACACCATTAGCAAACACAGAGCTGTAAGTGGTTTTTGAGTGGTGAGTGCTTGGTGGAAATCCATGTGGAGGGTGACTTATGCCTTTGGAGTAATTTCTACACTGGCGTGGCTGTAAGACAGCCTGAGAAGCAGCTCCAGGACCTGACAGGTATGACTGGTTTTGTTCCTCTGAAGTGTTTTCTGCAACAAGAGCTAAGGCTCATTTCTACAAGATATATCAAAAACCTCTGAAACAAATACTGGAAGGGAATAAGACAACTCTGCAAATTCTCGTTTTTCCAGTCCTGTGCCTTCTTCAGTACAAGTGTGAAAAGTGCACGTGTGTACACATCCAAGGGAGCACTGAAATGCCTGAGGTTATCAAGGCATCCTGGCCAAGAAACAACCTGTGACAAATTCATTAGAAATGCTAAGACATGCTGAGGAGCTACAGCACCAGACAGGAGCCATGCAGAACATGCAGGAGGGCTTGGAGGGATTTCCCAGAGCCACAGAAGCCCATCTATAGTCTTTTGGGAAGTTGCCATAAACCCACCAGTTATCGACTAAGCTAATTTATGCTGGGAGCCACTTCAGACCCTTGAGCAATCTCAGATTTAGAGACTCTAGGTACCAGGTCATCAATCTTGTCAACATCTTAAAGCTGTCCTATTTTGCCTTGCTGTGTTCCAGATGCTGACCTTCTGTTGCTGTGCCATGGTTTGCTAACTTGATTGTTTCCTAGCCCTCCTGTTAAAAGTCTATCATTTTACCAGTTTTTTAAAGCAGATGAAAAGATGCCTTGGAGATAATACCAGTTGAAAAGCTTCTTGGTAGTTTCTGTGAATTTTGTCTTTATGTACAGGGGAGATTGCAGGAGACTCTCAAGAGCTACAATAAAATAGGGGATGAAATACATTGCTAAGGTAACATTTTTTAATAAATTGGTTTCTCTAGCTTTTCTGGTTTCTAAAGAAAGTCTCACCCACCATGATAATGAGTGTGCCTTCCAGTGAGAGATATTTTACCCTGCCTTGTATTTTTGGGATGTGATTAGGCCCTCCTGGACAGATGGAGAAAGACTGAGGGATGCTCTGCAGAATGAAGACAATTTACATCCTCGTGGCATGGTGTGGTTTGCAAAATTTGCATTGTTCAGACTCTTGCCTGCAGGTGAAACAGCCAAGCATTCACCCCATGTGCTTTCAGGGTACCTTACATTCTCATGTATCATTCATACATCCCTGCATCTCAGGCAAGCCTTTCCTCGACATCCAATGCAGGAGTTTTGCCAGCAAGTGTCACCCAACTGAATTGCTCTTAGTTCCTAATTTGCAGAATTAATCCTTTCTGTGTGTCTGGCCTTAGGAGACACCGAAGTGTCAACGTGTGCTGTGCTCACAGCCCACATAAGGGAAGTGCACCGCTGCTCTGCAGAATGACCCTGCATAGGTAACTTGGAAGTTTCTTCATCTTTCCCAGCTCCTCATCTATTTTCTTTCTCTCTTACAAGAAACATCTCTGGGGTTAACAAGAGGACTGAACCCCCCTAGCAAAGTCCTTCCTTGCTCAGCATGCCCATAAATATGACTGTGTTATGCTTTTGCAACAGGCCACTTTTGTAAAGATGAGCTTTTCTACAAGCAAATGAAAAGAGGCTTCAGCTCAACTCTTTTATATCAAAAAATGCCAATCAAAGAACATAATTTATGAAACTGTGTTGTTCTAGTCTGTCTAGGAATGAATAAGGAGAAACTATCATTATCAACCCTGGATGCCCCATACCCCTCTTTAATTTTTGTCTCTCTTCCTTTTGTTTAGAAAATAATAGGTTAGAAGGACTGGACACCAGGACATTTTAAATTGTTTTTTTCTTCTGTGCTACATTGTGAGGCAGAAAAAAATAGAGGAAGCATGAGAGAGATGCCAAAGTAGTCAATCATTTGTAGGTAGTTAAAATTACACAATTTAGTGCAGTGTTATTCAAAAGAGATGCCACACTTTTTGATTGGCCAGCATTAGATCTGCTGCTTAGCAAGCTGAAAGGTCAGGGAACATGAAATAACAGAATAAGAACAAATAAGGCAGAAGCAGAATAAGGCAAAGCATAATTATCTTTCTGTATTTCTCTCAGTTAATCAACCAACTTTTGATCATTCCTTTACAAAATAGCAGGAGCAAATAAGCTCACATCTTGTAAATAAACATGAGAAGATGAATCTGGTTTGCATCAGCAAAATCCTTATTTCCGAAACCTTCTATGATGAATCAGGATTCAGTGCAAGCCACTAGAAAAGTCAATCTGTCTGTTAAGTGCAGTTTTTAAACAAACTGGGATAATGCATTTCTGATTACAACTTGGTATGGTTTTGTTGAAAGTGGTGTTCTCCCACAGCTGGTGTAGGGAAGGATTCTTGACATGCAACCTGCTTCTTTCTCCTGCCTGGCTAGGCAGTCATATTCCAATTACTTTCCTTGCATGGGGCTTCACTTCTCAACTTGTAATAGTGTCCAGAAATAATTTTAGAAACGTATTGCAACTGTGCTTCGTCCATGACAACAGATGTCAAACTGAGTATCAGCTGAATCAAGGCTGATTCAGGCTTTTCTCTAGCAAAAAAATAAAATACAGATCTGAGAACTGAACACTGTTTCAAATCCAACTTTGTCAAATTTCTTACAAGGGAAAAACATATTTTGCTTAGTTATTTCTTTTAAATTTACTTGATTTTATTTAAAAGAAAATTCCGTGTCTGAAGCAAAGCACTTTATTTGATCCCATTTTTTTCCCCTGCAGAATCCTCAGTGAACCAAACAATAAGGACAACTGTATTTCTGAGCCAGTTTCAACATAAATCCAATTCAGAAAAAACACTTAAGTATGTACTCAACTCTAGTGAGGCTTGTCTTTAATGAAATTTAGTATATTCTAAAAGCTTAACATGAGACTAAAGTAGCCTCTGGCTGGTTGCTCCTTTCTCATTTGTACTATTATTAAAAACAAATAAACAATTTCTTTGTATTGGATGGTTTATTTTTACATTGAATCCAACTTGATTTATTAATAAATTCTTACGGATTTTTGGTGGCCTTTTTTTCCAACCCTTTCTCTAATGTTTCTAGTTCTCTACCATCCCAGGCTGCCTTTTTTTTTTTTTTTTAATTTTCCCATTGCTTATTTTTTCTTCGTTATGATTTTCTGAACCCAATAATTATTGTTCCTTCTCCAGTTTTCTTCTCTCTCCTACTTTCATTCTAATACAAAAGCATTCTTTTCTCTTTTTGTATTTCTTTTGCCCGTACAACCTGTGTAACCTCTTCCTGTTAAAGAAGGCATGAGTGAACAGGGTCGCCAGGAGAGGAAAAGAGATTCAGCGTAAAGGGAGTCTTGGAAAGGTCATCAGAAATGTTGAACTTGAGCAAGGGCAGAAGTTCTGCTGAACCCATAAAATCATTACAAGAAAGTGAAAGGCTGAGAAGAAACAAGAGTAGAACTGCAAAAGTGAGGAGAGGTAACTAAGACAGACAGGCACATGTCCCACTCTGCTCCTACAGTGAAAGAAGGCAAGTTTTGCTGAGTTTTCTTTGCAGAGGTGGCTTGTGCTAGCACGTCCCATGGAATGGAGCACAGGCAGGAATACAATACCCTATGCTATACAGTGACCCCTGGCATAGAACAGTGACCCTCATCTGCCTATGCAATGTGCTGGAAGATCAATGTGATAGGCAAGCGCTTATTTATCAGTTATGATTATTTATATTATCCATGTAAGAAATGCTGGCTGGGCCTGTGGGGCTGCACTTTGCTCCTGAAGATGCGAGTAAGATGATACCAGAGAGCCATGACATGCAACCAGTGCTGGCAAGCAGCAATGTCAAAGCAGGAGCATGAGAGAAGCCAGCATTGCTCTCTCCTATTGCTCCACCTGCCCTCTTCAGGGATACACCGTATCATTTACAATTTCATATGACGCAAACTTTCCATGATGACTTGTAAAAGATGGAGAGGACAAATGTCAACATTTTTCTGTATTTGTTACAGAATATATTTTGAACCCTGCAGATGCATGTTTTCTGCCCTGTAATATAAGAGGATGCTGGAAATCACCGTCCAGATTCAAATCACAGTCCATTTGGTGTAAGAGCCTGCCACCAGCAGCATCCAGTGACACCTGCTCCAAAAACACTGTGTTAGACAGTTATAGGGCTGGTGTCTTATAAGGAGCATGTCTAGATCCACTAGCTAGCAGTTGGTTAATGTCCTAAGCAAATAGGAGAAAGTTTTGTGAAAATCAGCCTTAATTTTATAAAAGTCAGCCCTAGAATAAAAAAATCAAATGCCTTAATTTTTTCAAGCTTATTTCTTTCCACAACTGAGACACCAACATTCCCGTGAACAAAATATATATCCCTGACTGATATTCCTCTATTGGAAATTCCCTGTCACTCTCCTCATCTGTGGTATCGATCACCAAAGATATCAAAATGTCACCTGTGATTTTTTTTGCATCACCATTGGAGTTCATCAGGAGCTTCAAAGATTCATCAAAATAGATATTGAACATTCACCTTAGCTTTCTCCTGCAAATTCTGGCAGTTTAGGTCAAACTGCTGTGATGATGCAATTAACCAAATCAGCTGGATTTGGCACTGAGGAAGGCCAGGAGCATGGCACTTGCTGGGGAGACTGACCAGGTGAAGAGCATGCTCTTTGTAGAGCAACACCTTAAATAACTGGATCCAGAGGAACAAGTCTGATAATGCTCAAGGCTTCTTTTAACTACATTTATCTCAACAGATCTATTATTATGCTTTGAAACCAGAAAAATGTTAAGAATTGTGTCTTTCTCCTTTCTAGATTTATTTGGCTGGTGAATTCAGTGTTGTAGCCAATTCTACCACCATATTCTTCAAGAAGTTTCATCTTCAATAAGATTCAGCTGGTAACTAAGATATTGCTCAGTGAGAGTAAAGACAGCAGAACTCAAGTGAAGGTAGGGACAAGAAAGGCTATTCAGTTTCTAAAATATTCTGTATTCAGAGAAAAGGACTTAATCTATTTTTTAAATTTTACAAAAATAAAATTTGTAAAAGTGCACGTTATTTTTCTTTTAGCACACAATACCTTATGTTCTTAAAACGGCATAGGACGGAAAATTATCATCCTTTCTGGCAAAGCTGGTGTCTGAAATAAAGCAGGAGACCCCAGGCTTGTCTTTAATGAGTTGAATTGCTAGACTTCGTGTTCTCTGCCTTTCTAAACAGAACCTGTTCCCCTTGTGTTAGACATTACAACATAATTTTTTCCAGTTCATAATTTAAGCATGATTGGTGAGGGATACCAGAGCTTCAGGACAGGACAGATGACCTCCTCCTCCTCTGCATCATTTCCATATCCAGCACAGAGAGTTCCCAGTAGCTTGGGAATAGAAGCAAATACAGGGTTTGTGTAATGGAAAGAGTTGAAGAGCACCTGGCTTCATTGCACAAACTGGCATGATATGAATGACTGAAGACCCTCAGATGGACAGGGAGCCTGGATGCTGGAGTACCTGGAGAGCAGGATCTGCCAGTACAGACCTATGGGTGAGGAGGAGCTCTTGATCAGCAAGCAAAAAACTACTATCAGAACAACTGGAAAATACATGAAAGCTTTCATGATCTTCATGGCTCTTTCTGCCACACTGTCCAGAACTGGGAAGACACTGTGACCACCCCACTTTCTCTGTGCATCCCAACACAATCACATTAATTGACCACAACGTGGCCACCTCTCATTAACACAGTGCTTTTAAAAGTAGTATTATTTTATTGACTTCCCCCTCACTCCTTTTTGAAGGTGATCTTTCTGGAGCAGAAAAACACATGGGGTCACACTCCGGTGAGCCCCAGCCACCCAGCCTGCCTGCCAGCTCTGCGGCTCGACGCGCTTCATCTCCGGGACGACGGTGTGACTTTTGGAGGCTCTATGCCTCATTTAGCCCTGGTAATGGCCTAATTGGGTTGGAAAAATGCAGGAGCAGGAGCGTGATAAAGAAACAGCTCTGCTTGGCTTATTTAAGCAAGTGGACAAAGAAAAGAGGGAAGGGAAGGGAAGGGAAGGGAAGGGAAGG
>VZRZ01000218.1:372300-391193 GCA_013398175.1 Climacteris rufus | reverse complement strand
AAGGGAAGGGAAGGGAAGGGAAGGGAAGGGAAGGGAAGGGAAGGGAAACCCACCAAACGCATATTTTCTACCTTGATTGTGCTGCTGTCAGGATTAATATGTCAAATAAAGGAGTACCAGGAGAGGGCCAGACTTGGATGAGTATTTCCACTTTCAGTAATGTTTTCCACAGAAGTCAACCCCCCACCCACAGGGCTTCACTCCATCCCAGCATGGTTCTTAGTAAGGGCTGAGATAATGGGTGCTTTTGTTATCTATGTGGGAGGAGAAAGGGGAGTGGGAGAAAAGGTGAGTGAAAGGGAAGGCGGATGATGAGAGTGACTCTTTCAGGAACAGCAAAAGAAGCAGCTCATGCCATTAGCCAAATGTCCATTCACCATTTCTCAGCCATACTTTCCCCACTCCTGGGAGGAATCTTGCTACCTACCCAAAGAAAACCATCCTACCCTCTCTTGAATGATTCCCCTACTTTTTCCTGGCACCTTATAAACCACTCAAAGAATTAAATGCTACTCCTTGCCTCAGGAGAGCTCAGGAAAAAAAGAACAAAATATAGACCATTTATAAGTTTCAAAAGGTGAGGAACCTCTTCCTTTAGGGATCTGTTCTCCAGCAACAATAAGACTGCAAGATCAGGGGAGGAACCAGATTGCCCTCCACCTAAAGTGATAAAGACAAACCAAAAATTTACTTCACAATGGAAAGGACAGCCTTCCCTTCAGGCCATCTTTTTTTTTTCTTTTTTCATGTGCTCTGATCAGCCCCAACAAGATTCCAGCTATTTACCTGACTTTGTTTCCTCCCTTTTCTCTCTGAGTGGGAGTCCTATATAATCTCAGAGTAGAGTCTCCTTAAGATGGAGCCAAAACTGCTCGTACAGCATTGAAATTACAGGGCTACTCTATACTTGCCACTGTGTAAAGGACAACCTGTATCTATTTTAGCTCTCTGTCTTGGGGACTGAAACAAAATGACATATTGTTAATGTCTAGTATTAAAATTTCCAAGAATAGATATTTGGCTGATAAAGCTTCCAGAGGATTCTGCTGTAAATCAGAACACATCCTCACTGACGACATTTTAAAAATCTGATTGGGTCTTGGTGCTCTTATTTACAGCACAGCCCCATAAACATTTCCACTAGCACAACAGCAGGGGCTGCAAACAGCATGGAGGAAGCATGAGCAGACAGTAGGAGGAAAAAAAAATTAAAGGATTTTCAGGCAATCTCTCATAATTGCTTTGGGAAACTCACTGGAATTGTTCCTAATAACTTTTTACTCACATTACCTGCCTGCTTCTTATTACAATTTCCTTGCTAACTTGAAATAAACTGTGTTGTGGGGGATGTGCTGTACCTGTCAAGAGGCCAGCAACAAGATGATGGTTAGGTTTCCCAGGGCTCAAGTGGTAACATAAAAACTTCCCTGTGGGAGCTCCATCAGCTCAGCCACAGAATTGTTTCCAATGGACCAGAAATTTTAAGTGCTTGGCTTGATCTGGTAATTGCCTGGATACCAATACTGGTGATGTGTTTACAATTACAATATGCAAGCAGAATGTGGCATCAGCCAAGAAGAGGGGGCTGGTTCCAGGCAGGCTTGGAGCTTTAAACAGGACAAACTTTAACAATCATCATTCCCACTGACTCGTAGTGTAAAATCCAATGGGAAATGTAAATTAAAGTGTTAAGTCTATCCAATTGTGGACCAAAATTGCACTTCTAGGCACAAAAATATTTACACTAAACCAGAAGCTGTCTGGAATACAAGATGGCAATAAAAATACTAAAAATCACTTCTTTGTAGCATGAAAGAAAGGGGAAACTAAAAGTTAATAACAAATTCTAAGATTCGAAATATGCAGGGAATTTATGAGGGAAGTTTATAAAATCAAGGAAGTACTAAATAGTTAACAGAGGTAAAGAGGCAATAAAGGTATTTTTATAAATATCAAATGTGCTTGAGACTGGCCATGAGCCCACTGCTAGATGCGGGCGATAAAACTGTAAATGACAATCCAAAAGAGGCGGAAATATCGAATAAACATTTTGTCCTTCGCACATTGTTTTGTCCTTGGAATGAAGCTGTAGAATGTATCATCCCATATTACGTCAGCCCAACAAAATTCACTGTAGGTAATAAAAGGAGATGTGAGACGAGATCTGCTAAAATTAAATGTTTTCAAATCAACAGGCCTGGAGTCTTACATAAACTAAATGAGGAGTTCTCTGAATCACTAGTGTTGATACTGAACAACTCATGGAAAAATGGGAAAATTTCAAAGGGTCAGAGAACTGCAAGCGTATCTAGTTATTAAATAACTACTAAAGAAGGAAGGCCCAGGAAATTATAGGCACTATACCCCAATTTCAATCTGGGTACAATAATGAAATGAGTTAAGTCACCATTCTTTCTAAAAATCAATGAGGATAAAATATGACCAATTTGAACAATATTTTTACAAAAACCCACTGTTCTTTTCATGAAATGATGAACTAGTTAAAGGTAACTATATAGAGTACAACATGGACGTGTCCAAGGCATATGATCAAGGAGTTTAAAAACTGCAATTAGTAAATTCAAAAGTACTTTATGGATAGATCGCAAAGGTTTTGTTAAAGGGATGGTATCAATGAGAAGACTAATTTCTAAAGACACCACTCAGAGATCAATCTCATTCTGAACCTATTCCATATTTTTTAATCAGTCCTCTAGGTTGTAAAATGAAACCATGTTTGTTAAAAGCTGAGATGAACACAAAAGCTAGCAGTGAAGAAGGCAGTTTTAATGTATGAATGATCACTAATGTTGGCATATACAAAACTAATCTCTCCCATGGGCACCACTCGTTTTCTGTGGTTTGCTCAACATACTCCTCTTCCTGGTGGTTCTGCATTGAAAGGAACTCTATAACTCAATCTCATGCTTCAAGGCTTCTGCGGACAGCCTGCAGGAGGGAGAGGACAGCTCTTCTTTCTGATGCCCAACTTACCCGCACGCTCTAGGATGCTTGAAGGAAGACAAATCTTCACTGATTGGCAGCAGCTAGACCGGGACCCTGAAAAAGTTGCACCAGTGTCCTGCTAGGACACAAAGGATCTATTTTTTCTTAAGTGCGTATGTTGGTCTAACTTGCTCACATGCTGAGGGTCAAATTTAAAGTCAGATATGGAATTAGGAAGGAATTTTCCATCCCACAAAGACTGGCGAGAATCCCAAGTGCAGCTAACTCACTGTTTTCTCTTCTTATCTCCCTAGACTTGCACAGGGAGATGCAAACAACAAATTTAAACCCAGAGTTTTAATAGATTTACAAGATCTTGAAGCAAAAAAAAAAAAAGGACACATTTCTTCAGGGACGCAATCAGCGTATGACTCAGAGGCTTGTTTCTCCTGAGTCAATGTGGGACAGAAGACATGCAGAGTGTTTTGGTAAAGGAAGGGTGTATGTGATGCTGTATGTCTCAGGACATTTTTACTGAGAGCTCCTCAGGACATAACTCAAGCCTCGGGACATAACAAAAGACAATGTGCATAGAGGGTGCTGTAGATGTGCCACTGTCATAACATGAGAACAATGTGACACTGAATTCTGCTGCAGATCATCTAAACTTTGGTTGTTGAGGAATTCATTTACTTAAATGTTTCAGCTGTTTAAGGCAATCCTCCTAGAGTCTATCTAAAAAAAATCACCATAAAACTAGCTAGAAAGTAGAAACTAGTTAGAACTGTTGAAACTACTTCTGGTGTTGACATATCAACTTACTGACAAGGAAAGTGTTTCCTATAGTGTCAGCACAGTAAAAGTTGAAGTCTAGGTCACATGTACACTTGTCTCAAGCATAAACAAAAAACCCTGATAAGTTCCAGATCTAGAGCCCTTTTCCTGTGGGTGCTACTGTAGTGAAGCAGAACAAGCCTGGCTTGATGCTCAGATAGCAGGCTAAACCTGCAGTGTTAGCAATGGTGTGATGCCTTGTTTTGACTTACACACTGCAGAGAGCAAAGACAAGGCCTCAAAAGGAGAATAAATATAAATGAGCAAGAGGTTATTTCATTGATAACTCTATTTTCTGAGAGCTGCCCACACTTACAAAGAGAAAAGCAAACACTGAACCTGGAAACGCATTCTCAAACCCTCACTAAGGTGATGTCTGACTTTCTCCTGCTTTTGACTGTACAGATTCAATACTCAGAATGCAAACCTACCAGACCTGCAGCCATTTAAAAGAGTAAACATGTTACAAAGTGAAAGGGAGTACTTTAAAATTAACCTATCAGTGGATATCCCTTCCCACTACTGGAAAAACAGACCTAAGAGGTACCACAGAAATGCACTTGAGCAAATGTGGATTGCTGTAAACTAGAAAACTCTATTAAAACAGCAGAT
This sequence comes from Climacteris rufus, assembly GCA_013398175.1. Classification (NCBI taxonomy): domain Eukaryota; kingdom Metazoa; phylum Chordata; class Aves; order Passeriformes; family Climacteridae; genus Climacteris; species Climacteris rufus. The sequence goes on along the minus strand of VZRZ01000218.1, from coordinate 386,801 downwards.
CACTGGTAAAAAGCACCACCACAACAGTCAAGGGAACCAACATTTACAAAGTGACTGGGACCAGCAAAATTTAATCACATCATTCAAAATTTAATCACATCATTTTGTTTGTTTACCTTGATTACGTCAGACAATATTGTAAAGAGTCTTGCTAGAGACTCAGTGAAGTCACCTTTCCAAATTACAAAATGTCAAGGCAGACTGCTCCTAAAACTTCAGAAGACAGCATATTCGCCTCTCTTGCTATTTACAAAGCTGAAGGAAACAATTTCAAACAAAACAAAGCACTCCCCTATTGGCCCTTTTGCAAGTAATCAAGGATAGCACAAAACTAACATTAGCATTTGTAACCTCTTTCTGAGCTAAACCCATTAGCAACAAAAACATTGCTAAGAAAACAGTAGTAGGAGGCACTTCACCAAACAACTACACCAGTAAGATTTCCAGTGTTCACTGTATATGCCCAATTTCTTGCCAGCTTCATTTCTTGCTCAGTCATTTACTTCTTGTGCAATGTTGAGTGCAGCCAAAGAAATCTCTGCTTCCCTAGCCAATAAATAGATAACAATTAGCTTCGACCTCTTTTGTGGAGGACGAGGATGTTGAGACTGAGTAATTGTTCCTCAGCAAAATAAAAGAACACAATATTGTTATATATAAAATTATGATAATGATCTGTGTATGCCTCTCATAGCTTCTCTCCAAGGATCTAAGATTTCCTAGCAAACATTAAATTAATCCTTGCCACCACACTCTTGGAAGACAAATGGTACTTTGCTACAATTTGTTTGCAAGTGGGAGAATGTAATGAACAGCTAATGCTTACACATCTAATTTAAAAAAAAAATGTTTTAATGATTTTATTTCTAAATGTTTATTTAATTTCCCAAAAGTGAAACTGAGAAAAGTATACTATTTCATGCCAGTCTCTCTCCACCCCTTCAGCTCTTTGAAGCCTTACAACATCAAGCCTGTAAATTCAATTTCTGTGTCTGGAGGCTCAGATCTAATAGCTCTGTCTGGAACATCAGTATCAAGGGATCTTTTCTTCAGAGTTTAGAGGAAACCAGCAAAGAGCTTTCTGGAGAGACAGAAAAAAAACATTCTATGATTTGTTTTAGAGAGAGATTGTTAAGAGGTGACAATTACAGGAGTGTATTACTTTTACTAGCAGCTTTCCAGTATTACAGTGTACACCAAAGTTTATGTACAGACACAGAAAAAAAAATAATGTATTCCCACCTATGTATAACTTGCCCAGGTTCTCTATCCAGCAGGAATCATCACTGCTCATTTCAGAACAAGATACACTCAGCTGGGATAGTTAAGCTCCCACCTCAAGTCCCACCATCATCTCCAACACTTCTAAGTCCTTTATGCACTGAAGCCAAAGGACTTCATGTTTCTATCAGTAAGTGTCATCATTAGCAATGAATAGTCTCACTGCTACAACTAAGCATAATTACTTATAAAAAATCCATTCTTGCAAGCCTGCTGTATTCTTGGGCCAGTAAATTTTCACTGGCATTTAAATTTTCCACTGAGTGACACATATATCAAGGGTGTTTTTAAAAACCCACACTGATTTTCTGTCTATCCTGACTGAAGGACACAGTTGGGTACATTCCCCAAACATATTAGTGTGCACATGTTAAGACCATCAGGAAGAGTCAACGCTCAAATTGTACTTAGGAGATAAAAAGTGAGGACTGCTCTGCTGAAATACAGGAACCCAAGTTCAACTGTTCCTTTTCCTCTTTCAAAGGTGAGCCATTTTCCAGTCAATTGTCCTTACCAAGGTGTTTGTCATCATACCTTCTATCAAGAACAATGAATCAGACACCACCATTGCTCATATTTTTGTATTTAGGTATTAATACTTCTGAATTTATAAACATGTGTTTATATTTCGGTATTTAATGTATTTATTTATTTAGAATCACACAAACCCATCAGTGTGTTTTTGTCTGTGTGTCTGCCAGCCTGCTGTTCTTGGCTTTGGCCTTGTTATCAGTTTTGCTGCGTCTTCTAGGATCTAGCCACATTGACTAAAGTGTGCATCATGTCAGCCCAACAAAAACAAGCAAAATAGTCTTTACTCACAGCTTTAAAGCAACACAGTTTTAATGGAAAAACCTCCAATGTCCCATTTACAAGGACAGGGATTTCAAACCAGTGTGGCTGCACAGGTCCATCACCTTAGGAGGTTCAGGCTTTCAGACAGGCACCTCTTTCAGCATCATTTACTACTAATGCATTTGACACACGTTGAAATGGATCAATCATTGTAGTTACATCAGCTTTCCCTAAGCCAGAGTGTCTTATATAAATCTGTAGATATGTAGAACTACAAATATAGATCTCTTTCAATACAGCTCCAGCAAAACACACTGCTGAATAAAGACAGCTACAATGATTGATAACAGGAAATGAAGAAATTATCTGAAAGTAAGAAATTACCAATACCATTTTTATAGGCTTCCACAATTTGATTTACATAATTTCATTTTCTCTGTCAAATCCTACCCTCACTTCTTTTTCAGAGCAGTACAATCCATAACATCCTTGGTCTCCCTCTTCCCTATTCACACAAAACCACAAGAATCTGCTGTTTTGTTTGTGAACACACTGGCAGTCTGCTCAGATGCTTGGCTCAGGTCTCAGAAGCTGGGGTTTTAAACTGGGCTGAAGAACACATCTCTCACCTGCAGACCATGAACCTCCAAAAGAGGCTTTCCCACTGGTCAGACACACACAGCAAGAGGATTGAATAAAACTTGCCAATGTGGGGAAGGTGTGACAACAGGAATTGTAGGGGCAGTATGAGAAAAACGTACAGTACCAGAAGCCAGGGACTGGATTAAAAGAGGACACAGCTTTGAACAAAGGTTCAAACTCTGCTCTAATTTGTGAGTGCAGAAGAGATGTCCAGACAAACAACACTTGCCAAGCTTCCTTTCTCTTGATATTGTGTGACCTTAAAAAGATCTGATAGTTGTGCACATGCTTTCTGATTTCCAAATTAATAACAATGTAAGACCACGGAATAGCAAATATTACTTGAAGAACTGCAAAATAAAGTAATTCCCAATACAAATTTTGAAACAAATATTAAAATCTGTACAAAGCTAATTAAAATTTCAGAACCTGCTTTCAATTTTACCTATATTTATTTTATAATTACTTGATTATTTATGCATGATTAAATCACCCTGTAGCCAGGGAGCAGGAGTTTTTCCTCAAATCACAATTGAACCTGAATGATTATTTTGCTATTTTATATAAATGAATTGAAATAACTTCAGTCATGGAAGCACACGACCTAGGATTGAGCAGAAGAAATAACTAGCTCAGCTCCACAACATGAGCTCAAGTCTGTACTGCTGTATTAATCCATTTTTTTCATTTTTAATCTCAGTATAGAATGAACGAGAATGACCTTTTGATTTTTCAGCTATCTGAGATTCACTTTATCACGCAATCTGTATTTACACAGTCATGGAGTACTCCTAGAATAATATCATGTCAGGCAGCTGTTATTGTAGTTTTACATGTATCAATGTAGAGTCTTGGAACATGCAGAATATTTCTGAGGAAACAGTCCAAGAAGATAGTGTGAGAAGGACAGCTCAGTTATCCATCTGCAGAGGAACCACAAGATCCTTTCTGTTTCTTTAGGCATTTGGGAAAAACAGAGGTACATGAGTAAGAGCTGGGATAAGGCCTGCAATTTGATATAGTTATAAATTTTGTTCAGAGTGAGGACATCTGTATATTTTTATATGTAATTATTACTCTTAACCATTTAAGTTGTATGGTAAACATGCACTGTGTAAAACAGATGTCAGGACTGCAGTGGGCTTTACAAACTAAATAAACTGTGGAAGAGGGGTTTCTTTTTTGCCTCTTTAAGATTTACACAATCCATGCAGATAAGGACTTTATTGCTTTTAAAATAAAAAGTAAAGATAACAGAAAGCAATAAATCTAAACATCTGTTACCACCCATAGTTTAAACAGCTGACTGAGAAGAGACTATGTGCTGCAACAAACAATTACACACAAATAAATGTCGCTGTACAAGTCATGCCCAGGTTCTCCAAGCTGTTCTTGGCATAAGACCAGCAAAGGTGAAACAAAAATAGCTTTATGTCATCCTTGCAGTAACAAACAGGGAGGCCAGCCCCAGCCCTGTATGCCACAGTGTAGCTACAGGACTGCTCTGTCCATCACCCACTTGCCTGTAGCTCCAACAGGGTATTTGATAACTGAGGACCACTGGGGGAAGGTGAACTTTAATTGTCACAGGTATTTTCCCCAGGAAACATTAAGTGAGCTGGCTGGTGCTGGATTTTAGAAACATTTCAACTTAAAAACTGTCCTCAATGAACTTTTTGGCTTAAACAGTGCCATAGTATTAACTGAGAGCACTTAGATTTAAATTGGACAAAGTATACAGGCAAAGCAGAGAGACCAAACAGGCAGGACAGGCAGAGTGTACAGGCAAGGCAACTGAGAGCAGCTCAAGGAGGACTTGTGAGTGCTGGTGGAGGAGAAGACTGGCAAGACTCAGCAATGTGCACTTCCAGCCCAGAAAACCAACCACATCGTGTTTGGCCAGCAGGTCAAGGGAGGTGATTCTCTGTCTCTACTCTGCTTTCATGAGACCCCCACCTGGAGTGCTGCATCCAGCTCTGGGGACCCTAACATAAGAAGCCTGGAAAAGAGAAGGCTGAGGGGAGACCATATAGAGGCTTTCCAGTAAAAAAAGGAATACAAGAAAGCTGGAGAGGGACTTTTTACAAGGAAATGTAGTGACAGTACAAGGGAAAATGGTCTTAGACTGAAAGAGGTTGAGATTAGACATTAGGAAGAAATTCTTTACAGTGAGAGTGGTGAGACCCTGGAACAGATTGCCCAGAGAAGCTGTGGATGCCCCATCCCTGGCAGTGTTCAAGGCCAAGTTGTATGGGGCTTTGAGCAACCTGGTCTAGTGGAAGGTGTCCCTGCCCATGGCAGGGGGGTTGGAACTGAGTGATTTTTAAGGCTGCTTCCAACTCAAAACATTCTACGAGCCCACAGGCCACTGTGTTCATCTTCAATTTCTATCAGCCCACAGCATCGAAAGGAAAAGATGAGAGCCATGAGTTATTTAAGCTCATTGCCAGCTCTTTTAGTGAAATCATGTTCTCTTAATTAAGAAATATAGGTCTCATAATCCCTTTCCCCAACAGGATGTGAGCTCTTGTTCACCTAAAATACTTAATTTAGGAAGGAAATGTGCATAGTTAGGTACACACCAGCACTGCTGTGTTATATGCTTAACTAAGAATTATGATCACTCTTTCCTTCCTAGTTATAAGGTTATTAGATACCTGAATAATTTTTATAGTTGCTTTGCTTCTGAAGAAGGTGGTGTAATATTAGTGTGAGCATCACAGAGATACATTATCTGGCAATTACTGTCTAAAGCCACAGACGAATTATCAAAAGAAGAGAAGAAAGAAGGATGAATACCAGTGAGAAACAAAATATTTAGGCTTTTACATGTTTCATATGCTTATTGAAAATTTCTCCTTTCAATCTCTGGGCCTGGAAATCAGATCGTTTTTCAAACTCGAATGTAAGTTGCCATGTAAACCTGTATTTAGATCAATGACATGGATATGAATGTAAGTACCCAACAACAGAAATGTGAACCTGAAAATTATAGTTGTGTATTTTTTCTACTTTGATAATCCTTGATAGAAAATGGGAACCCATTATGCTGTAATTAGACATTTTTAAAAGCTCTCTCAGATATTTGGACGAAAGACAGCATCTGGATGCCAAGCTGTTGTCAACTTTTTTTACTGTCTGGAATTGTATGTTCAAATCCTGGCTCTATCAAATCAAACTTTCTTATTTCTGAGACAGCTATTTCAATGTGTTCTGATTTACCACAATAGATCTTTCAAACAAGGCCATATAATGTAGGGTTATTTCAAACACTGCCTATAAAAACAAAATCTTAATACTCCACATGTGTTGCATGCAAGCACATTCCTTATAATTTACAAGATGTGCTTGTTTTTAATGGACATCCCTCCAAACCTACCTGCCAGTTTGCAAATTGCTAACAGCAACAGGAAGCTGTAAGGACAAACTGCACCCTCAGTGTCACTTACACTCTTCTGCATCCCCCGGGTTGTTGGCACAACTGTCAACAATTCTCAGTTACACGTCAATAATTCTTTGGGCAAGGTACACAAAGAGAGAGGATACAAATTGTGGTGTCAGCTCTGCCAGCTTTGCAATGTTAATAGAAATTACAGCACCAAGGTTTGTTTTAGACTTTAGTAACTGCAGATATCGCCCTGATAAACATCGCAACAGACGTATTGAGTAAGAAAATGAGACTACTACAAATCCCCTCCCAGAATAAGATTTTCACTTTTAAAACTGCATATTTTAACAATGTCATGGCATTGCTTATAGGAAAGGCGTTTTGGCAAAATTATAAAACTTCCAGGAAAAATAAGTAATTTCAGAGTAAGTTATTTACACTATTTTGATATAGTGGCATTAAAATAATATGCTCCTCGATAATAATCTTTGTCAATGGTCTCTTCTCGCAGGATGTCATTGGGATCCTCACTGTCATTTGCCAGGCACTGTTACCAACCAAAAGGTTCTTAAAAATATGAACACCTGCAGCCATGACTAGCAGTAGTCCCTACCTAGAGTAATGGAAATTATGTGCTATGCCTCAGTGTCACTAGAAGGCAGTAAATCTATTTCTACAAATACATTTTGATGTACAATGCAAAGAATAAGTCATTAGGGGAGAAAAGAAGACATTATACAGGAAAAGATTCTCACCCCCATATAAAGAACAAATGGGAAGCACTCAGCCTCACAGCCCCTTGTTTCTGTGTGTGCCTCAACTCCCATCCCACGGTTGCCTCTTGCCAGGTCTCCACATGTGCTCCAGACCCTCTCACTGCTGCTGGTTTCAGAGCAAACACCGCAGCATCTCTCATTGCACTGTGCTGCCAGCCATGGTGCTGATGATAGAACATCAGACTTGCCCTACTTCAGCTAAAGCAATTCCAGTTTGACAAGTAGGGAAACAAAGCTGTATCCACGCCCCTACCTTCATACTGTCAGCTCTATCACTGCACACAGGAAACCCAACAACATGGAGAATCATTGCACTTCTCTCCATATTGTTCACCTGTGACAACGACCAGAACACATGGATATTTCTGGTTGTACTTCCTTCCCATTAAGAGTGTCCAATTTTTGTTATCTTTCATAAAACACCTCAGTGTCCCAACTGAAAAGTGAAATAGACTCTGTAGAAGCAACAAAAATAACTAAAGTAAAACAATTCCCAAAAACGTAATCCACTTCATTCTGGCTATTTCCAATACATGGTGACAGATCCTGCCTGTGTCAGATTCCAGCCACAGGGTTACTGATGCACCCATGGTCAGAGCACAAACTCAGCAAGAATGTACCTGTGACTTTGGTGATCAGACACCATCTGGTTTCCTTTGAACTTCAGTTTTTGATTTAAACTAAACACCTCTGCCTTTCATGGCTGTGAAGTAAAACTTCAGTGCTTAAACAGAGTAAAACAGATACAGCAAACATTACAGAAGCTCCAGTAAAGGAAAGGATTGCAGTAATTAGCACTGAAGTAATAAAGCTCAGGTCCTCCAAAGTTCTTGAGATACTCATCATCCCCTTTAGGCACAGAGAATTTTTCACTCCCAGAAGTGTCATCCAGCTGCTACTTAAGCCTGGAGGGTTGAGATCTCATCTCCTCAAGCCAGGACACTGACACTGTGCCTCCTGCACCACTTCATGGAGAGACACTGCTCAAACTGCTCAGCTGAAAGCTCCCAGGCAGAGTATTCCAAGTATGTGATCTAACTGTGGACGAGGGAGGGTAAAGGCCTCTGTTTAAGATTAAGCAGAGCTTTCTGATTGACCAATGCTTTCAAAGGCTTCGATTTAAAATGTCCATGAAAATGGATGACACATCAGAGACCACTAACTATGCAAACGCTGCTTCCTAAGAAATGAAAGCAGCAGTAATTGTACCCTAGCTAGCTGCTGAAATTACTCAATCCAAGACTATCCTGGGATGTAAAAGAAGCATAATATGCTATGAATATGTTTGTTAAAGACAGAAGTCTAAATCATATGAAGAATTCATGTTTATATGCTCATATATATATTTGCACATCACTGATGATGTTAATGTTTGTAACCTCATCACAATGCTTTAGACAAGGGTATCATATGAAGTACTTCAAAGACACTGTAGCACAAGTGGAACCTATTTCTGTTGTTCAGAAACCAGACTTTTATACTCAGTTTGTCATTCACTAACTGGATCCAACCCCTTCAATCTCTGATACAGAAGCCAAGAGAATTACAGTTGCCTCCCTAAGGTAACATAAGGACTGTAGGCAGGTTCCCTGAAATAATAAACACAGGCAGCAGAAGATTTAGTATTACAGCTTGGTGTATAAATCTGTGTGTTTTCCCTATACTGAAGGCCACTAAATGGAGGAAATTCATCAGCGGGGTATGAAATTTTATAATTTGTGCAAGAATATGACAGTCTTGCAAAATATATGGCTATGCAGAAGGCATAAAATATCTGTGGGACTTATATGTGGCATAGATTAATTGTCCTTTGAGCAGATTGTTGTCTTTCCAACAGAAAGTTCCTGTAAGGAACTACCTCCACAATTCAAAATACTACCAGAATACTCGTGTAGAAAGAATGGTGTCTGAACAGCTGCAACGCTGCATGGGGTAGAGTGCACTGCTTGGAGTAGACTGGGTACAGCTTAGCTAAATTTCTCCTCAAAAGCTAAATGTAGAACATGTTCTAAAATGTAACAAAGGGAGAGATCTGAAAACTAGCTAGTTGTTGCAGGGCTTGGACAGCTGGCTTGCTCAGGGTTAGTCAAAAGGTCCCAGTGAGTAACAATTATGACATGTTCAAAATATTTAAAAACATATACAGCTAAATTGGTTATCTTAAATTGGACAACAACTGCCATAGCAGACTGTTTGTGGTACATGTGGACCCATTCAGTCCTGGCTTCCCACAGCAGGGTTTCAAGCAGTGTCAAAGAACTGATCAGACACATGAGTTGTGTGTGGAAAAGACAGCAATGAGGTGAAAGGTGGGAGAATATGGCAACAAGGAAGCAATCCTTGCCACAAACACCTACTATTGAGGCACTGCTCTAGGCATTTAAACCTGCCTACACCATGCCTCACTAGAGTATCACAGGTACCTGCAGCAGTCTGGCAGATATGAAATGGGACCTGGAAAAGATCTACCCTGTGCACCTTAAATGGTGCTCACTGAGCATTTTACAGGTACCTGAATCTTTCTGGGAAGATGCAAAGATGCAAACAAACCTGATACCTAGGTCCCTGATGAACTCCATCATCACCAGAACTCAACTTCCTTTGCCACTGTGGAGTTTTGTGCAGTGGACCTTGTAAACACAGCCGTGAGTGGATGCTTCTATGGAGCTCCTGAGTTTGGTGAGCACTTTGACACTAACAGCCAGTATGAGAGAGATTTACTGCTGCATTCACTGAACAGTCAGTCTGCTCCCATCCCTTATGCTTCCATGTCTAGTTGGTACTAGAGGAGACAGGAATGATGGGGCTTGAGGAAATCCCCCCACAGTACTACAGTCATCCAACAGCTTATCTTCAGTGATGCTCCTTTACATAGGCAGTTCTCAATAAACTTCACAAACAAATGCTTAATTAATTGTGTCAAGCCATGAGTGAGCCAGAAGGTAGAAAACCAGGAATGGGGGATGAATGTCCCCCTTCTCAGGAAAATTAGGCTTACAAGGTAAAAAGAAAGCACAGAGGACAGAAGCAGAAAACACAGGTTAGATAGTACTTCTTGGAGGAAAGGATGACATCTGTTAAGCTCTGCCTTGCAGAGATGACACGAAATTGAAAGATGAAAAGTCTTTCATCTCCTTAACCTAACCTGCCTAAGGCAACTTCAGCACTCTATGGCAGGGACCAGATTTCTTTTCTGTTTGCAGAGCATACTGTAGATCACGGTTCTGGTTTATAACATGTTCTCTCCTAAGTGGAGACAAGTAACAGGTCAGCAGCCCCACTGCTTGCAAAACCCAGCAGACTCTGAGCAGTGCTGTGGTGCTGGAAGGAATTGCTGACTGAAGGCAGAAAGTCAGCAGAGCTGCTTGCAGCAGGAATGATTTATATCAATACTTCAGTATTAGATTTTACTTTGGGTTGCTCCTAAATGTTCTGCTTCTCAGAGGATGCATGTAAAGAACCCCCAAACCCGTAGTTACTCAAGGTTTTAATTCATGTGGACAAGTATAGCAGCAGCACAATGGGCAAAGAGAAGCACTGAAAGTCAAACTCTTTTAATTAAAAGTGAGCTTTCTGTAGATTAATAGACCTATATGTTGATTGCTCATGTTAAACATCTGAAAAAAATCCTGAAATCAACTGACTTAAATTTAATGATTTCCTGTGTATTTGGTTTGTTCAGACAGGTTGGGGCATCTGTTATCTATCTTTTAAAGCTCCCATATTGCTATTTTCAAGTAGCAATTTTAATTAGGAAAATTCACTAAACTGATTCCATCATTTAAGAAAGTGTTGTAGAGAATTTATTGTTACTCATTAGAGGTCACTTAGCATGTTCCTAACTTATTAAGCTGAAATAACTGGTTTTATATGCTGAGTACTGTTTAAAGTCTCAAAAATAGTGTATTTGTGCAAACTATTACAGAAAAAACAATCCATCAAGGAATTCTTGTAGACAATAGCATGGTCACCAAGTTACCTTTTTTAAACAGATGCCAACAGTTTAGCTGCAATGAACAGAGTATTCAGATGACTTACCCACTGTTTTGGTTGTGAGATGTCTTTCTGTTGGCTGACTTCTATCATTTATTTCAGGACCATGCATGCACCTTTTGGTTGACTCACAGCTATGTAATCATTTTTTTGAGAGGACTGAATTCCATTTCATGACTGTCTACAGGCTGCATCATAAATTCAAGACTACACACTCCACACTCTCCACTGATCTCCCACAGATGCCAAAAGGAAGCTTGTGCAGAGATCAAAGGAAGAATTTGGGCTCTGTGTAGTAAAATAAAACTTTCAGTTGTTATTTTTTACATCACATTCAGAACTGCTTACTGGAAAATGTTCTCTTTGCTAGGATTATTGCCACCCTTGCCTCCTGTCTCTTTTTCCTTCCCCATCCTTCTTTCTTTTCTCTGTCAGCTTTTTCTTTTCTTCGTATTTGTCATCACAGACTCCCACTCCCTGTGCCTTGTGTTCGAATGGTCACTGTAAGATGCACAGTGCCACCATTAACCACAAATACTTCCATTCTGACAACTCCAGAGGAACACTGGCTCAAATCTGTCTCCAAAATGAGGACACAGCACAGTGGCACTCACTTTGTGCTCAAGAGAATATTGCATATCTATATCTGCAATGTCACAGCTGGGTTTAACACACCCTTCCCTTTCCCCTCCAGTATTTTTCAAGAAGCAAAAATCAGGATCCAGGCACTTCCTAACTGTCTTACTCATATCAGACACTCACCCAGGTATTCTCTACCTTGTCCAAAAAAAGTATTCCGCACCAAGTAGTCTCTGCTCCAGGCAATGGAGACAGAGGCAGGTTAATATGCCAGATCAAAGTGCCACAAATTAACTACTAGTAAATAAAAATGATCAAGTTCAGTCGTATAAAGCTTTCCCTCCAACTCCAAAATGGTTTTAGATCAGTAAAGATGGTTTCAAACACAGGGGTTCTAGTTTAAAGGGCCACAGGAAGGCTGCAGGTCAGAAAAGTGGTCAAATGATCCTAGGCACCACAACAGTCAGGTGAATCTTCCTGAAAATGGTGGAAAAAGGATCAGACACTTTCAAACTGCTTTGCTGTGCCTGCTCCCATGTGTCAACCATACCATAAAACAATGCAAAGCTTTCTGCATGGAAATTTCAGTGTGCTTTAGAAACCCCTGTTTCTAACCAAGGCATTTCTAACAAGACCCTCTGAGATACAGTTACTGAAACTGCAAATCTAAAAGAAAATCGTTTGCTTGAGGTCAGTGTCCAAGCCCAGAAGATGTTCTGGAATGGTCTTTGCAATTGAGTCACTAGATTGTGATGTCTTCACCATCATTTCTTGTCCACATGAAGAGATTATATTTTCTCATGTTTTGTGAGCTGAGCAGTTCATCTCTCCCAACTTTCTCAGCTGAACAAAGAATGTATGTAGATGGAATTAGCCTTGAAATATCAGCAGAGAAGATTTTGGTACTAAAACCACCACTTCTCTGTCAATGTCTTCCCTCAGTCTACTTGGGTGTCAATAACGTTCTTAAAATCATCGGCACAGAGTAGTGTAGGTGAAGTATTCTGCACTCTTGCAGTTAATAAGTGACTGAGAAAGCCTATCAACTTATGCAGAAGAGGTTGTTTGCAACCCACAGTAGATGCAACAGTTTGCAAGCAACATGCAGATGGAATGGGAGTGAACTGAAAAGGTCCCTCCGTCTCACTTGACATTTTTGCTCATATTTCAGAAGATAATCCTAACAATCTTAGCAAATATCAAGAAAATATTGAGGTTTGAGGATGGTGGAAAGGGTGTCAGACTGACAGACCCGGGATCTGAATTCTTCCATTGAGCCATAAACTTTAATACAGGAGGTAACTGTTCAACATTTTCTGTCAATATGGCTCTATTGCTACTTTGAGAGTGATGCCAAAATTTTGCCTGCATGTCACCCACTCCATCACTAGCCTTTTTGAGAGGTTAAGGGTAGGACAGTCTGCTGCCCAATACTGTGATGAGATCTGACACACACTTGGGCACAGAGTTAGGATCACCCTAATAATTTTATAGATGACTCCAAACATCAGCCTTGTCATGTCCTAGAATAAAATAAATTACTTTGGGATGCTTTGAATGCTTTCTAGTCACCAACCTGCCATCATCAATCTCCTTTAAAAATACTACTTTTCAACAACTTCAATTACATCAATTAAATGTAAACTAGATTTAGAAACAGTATTTCATCTGAACAGCCATCACCACTGCTCAGTAAACATATTCCTAATAATCATCCAACTAAATTTTACAGTCTCACAGCTAGAAGAGATGTAAGAATTCAGTCTTCACAACACGGGGATCAATGGCCAGACCGCAGTGAATGCACAAGAAACAGAAATGGATTCTGTTCCTGGGGCTGGAACTTGTATTTTTCATTGACAAGAGAGCTTAGACCAGCAGCGTGGTGAGGGGAGACGCATGAGACACTAAGTGAAAAGAGTCCACAGCTGCCCAGCCTCAGACTAAATCAAGAACAGGAGCTAAGGGCTCTAATTTCCACAATTAGCATAAACACTTTCAGGGGCACTACAGTGCCTGGGAAATAGCCTTAGCAACGCCTCACTGATACTGCCCCGACCTTGCCCCTCCCAGCACATCCTCTCTGCATTTACACCAGGTGGTGAAACTCGAGTAGGAGGCAAAAAAGTCCCGACTGTGATAGAGGCGCTACTCAAAAGGGGAAATCAGGAAAACTCTGCAAAGTCACTCTGCCCCATGATACACGATCAAACAGGAGAACTGCACTGGTCATGGTGGGAGATGTAGGGCTACTAGCCCTACTAGCTTCCTCCTCTGCTCCTCTGAATCCAGACCAGGGTGTCCAACAAGGTTAATCTAGTTTGCACCAGGACTGCACAGAAAGGCACACAGAGGTGGTTTTGGGGGGCAGAGCCTGAGAGGGAGTAGGAAGGCTGTGCAAAATGGACCACCTGTTTCGAGTAGGAAAAAAAAATCAGTAAAAAGGAAACACTTCAAACAAACATGAAAATAATTCTAAGTATCATATCCTGGAACTACATTAGTTAAAAATGGTGATTTTAAGGGCAGATTCATTAGTTTTCAGAAACTCTCTTCAGACATATGGTGAAATTTGTTTTGAGTAGTGCTAGGGGCTTCAGAAACTCCTAAATGTGTTATAAATCAGTTTGCAAGATACTGCAATTAACCACTTTCTATCAGGATCAGTGAGGTTTTTTTCCCCAGTGCGTGTGATTTCAGTAAAACAACTTGTTGCTCTTTAAAGTTTTGTTATGAATTACTGTCCTTCCCCTCAATATTATTTCTAGATAACTTCAGCCAGAGAAAACACCTCCGTGCTCTACGGAAATTTCTCCTTTCGCCTGATCCTACATATATTAGAAACCACCCTGCCCGAGATTTGGGGAGGGGAGGCGGAGGGGTCCCTCCGTGGAATTACGTCTGCATCTGGCATGGCCGGCCGGCCTCAGCCTGAAATGCCCCCGGTTCCCCGTCGCCCTCGGCTCGCTCCGCACCCCGCCCGGCCGGGAGCTCTCCCGCTCCAGGCTTCTGCACCCCAAAGGCAGCGCCCGCCGCCCGCCAGAGCC
>VZRZ01000218.1:352160-371909 GCA_013398175.1 Climacteris rufus | reverse complement strand
CTCCGCGCCGCCCCGCAGGTAGCGGCGGCCCCGGGCAGGGCTCGGCGCGTACCGCCCGGCAGGTGCGGGGCACTCGGATTCCTCTCCGTGAGCCTCCGTGCAGCCGTCGGGGCGCTGGCCCCGCGGGGTACGGCGGCGGGGCGGCCGCTGGCGCCCGGTCCTGCGGTTCCCCGGGCAGCGGCACTCCACAGGTTGGCACTCCGGTACTGAACCCTGCAGCAGGACGCTACTCCAGGGGAAGAAAAGAAAAAAAGTATTGCACGCTCAGTTTGCTTTTCAAGACTGGGAGCTTCTTCCAGCTTGCAACAAAAAAGTCTGTCATATGCTGTTCCCTGGTACCTGAAGCTCACGCAGTAAAGACACCAGAGACCTGTAGCTCTTGAAGATGAAAATCTTCATCTCACTCTATAAACTGTTGTGTGGTTTTGCACATACATACAGCTACAGATCTGCTCTACCCACCAGTTTATTTGGATCTTAAGAACTGAAAGGCAAAGAACAAAATGTTTTCATTATTTGGTAGCACTTAAACTGCTTTTGAAGTCCAAAAGTCTGTCAGCATTGGTTGAGAGCAACACTGTCTTTTGGAAGCATTCTACCGTTTATATTTGAAAATTCTTAACTTCATAAAATGCTTTTTTTAAAGAAAAAGTGGCATATAGCCCTACACTCAGATTCTGGTGCCATTCCACAGCCTAACCTTAGAGGTTTGGATCTGTCCTGAGCATAGTTTTCACTTGTCAAATAATAACAACAAAAATATTGTTAGAGTTGAAATATACTGGTGAGAGTGACACTTAGAATGTATTAAAAATGTGTTGTATTTCCCCCCTGAAGATGTGACAGAGACCTTTACTTCTGAAGGAGACCCATGAGACCTAACTTTAGTAAATGTCTAGTCTATGTGTTATTGCAGAATTACCCACAGACTTGAAGTCACCTAGGTACTCAAACAGCATTTCATATATTAGAATGAAGCTAATTTTGGTAAATAATTGGTTTTACTTTCCTGCTTCTACTGCAGTACACTAACTTTTTGAGAAATAGATCATCATCCTTATGAAAGTTATTACAGTATAATTGCACAATCATAATGAAATGACAGCAGATAGTTTTCAGATTTAAAAAAAAATAAATCACTGATTTCAAAGGTGAAAGAATAGCTTTCTTAATTCTTAATCATACTTAACTGGAGATGGTTCCAGATACAAGGTCTACAAATTCAGAGAATTCCCTACTAATGTTAAATTAAACTTTGATTTACGGACCCAAGAAAACCTAACACTTCTGTGCAGCAGTCAAAAGTGTTAATGTTTCACATCCCAAATCAAAATAAAATCTTGTTTGAAGAAACAGTAGAGATTTCTTTGTACACCAAGTATTTGGAGTCAGGTTCTTCAGGACTATGCTGTAGCATGGCAACGAAACTAAACTTTTTTTTAAGGCTGTTCTCTTGTTGTGCAGAAACTCGAGGAGAACAGGAAGCTGGTTATTTTAAGTAATCGTTTAGTTGTGGGCAGAGACAGAAAAGATGAAAGCAAGCCTTTAAAATGGCAAACTCCAAACTTCTTCCACAAAATCTGTAAATCAGCTACTGCTATATTCATTGCTGCACTACCCCCACATAGCCAACCCTGCACTTTGTCCCACACGTTTTTTTGTGGCCCAAGAAAAACTGTTTCTACCAATATAAGTAGGACAATGGAGAGGCAGCAGGACAAACCCATTGGGACAGTCTGTGATCTTCCTGCACAAGTCTTTGCTTTCTAGACCTCAGCAACACAAGCTAAGGTAGTAAGATGACATCCATTCAGGGCCCTTGTATTTAAGCCTAAGCAGCATGGCAGGAATTCTTGCTCTTTGTCACCTACAGAGTTCAAGCAGACCATACCAGAATGCGCTTCATCAGGACACCCTCAAATCCCAGTGTTTTGGGGAGCCCAGCCAGGATGTAGAAGGTTCAGTTCCTCCTGTGTCTGAGCAGATTTGAACCCACATCTCTCACTTAGCAAGGAAGTAGCCTAAACAGCTGGCCATGGAGCATTCCAGAGGAAGAAATTATGCTGGTCTTTTGAAACCCATGCTATCCTTCATTCTCATTCACATGCTTTTATTTTATTCTGAATTAGGTGGGAGGAAAAAGAAAGAATAAGCTACTTACACCAGGGAAATACTAACATTCTGAGTCCTGTGCTAATGACAGTAATTGTGGGTTTGACTCTATTTCTCTTTGCAGATGAAGCTGACATTTCTAGTAGAGACTTTGGACCCGAGCCAGTTTCAGTAGTGACTCAATTTGGAAGCTAGTCCTTATATCCCAGCTTCCCTCTGCCTTTGCTATATACAACAAACACTCAGAATACAGCATAAAAATAACAAGTAAAATCTGAATATCTTATTAAAAAAATTAATTAACTCTTTATTGCAATAGTGAACAGCATCAGTAGCTCAGATACATTGCCTGTGAAAGAAGGAAACCAACAAATACTGAGGATCACTTTTACTTCAAAGGCACATGTGAGAGCAAAAGGAAAAGGAATGCACAGAACTACAGAGAACATGCAGTCCTTAGTTCCTTTGAAACTACAAGTCAAGCCTACCTCTGAGTATTTCCTGGAAATACCACAAGCAGTTAACGAAGGAAAAGCTGGGAAGGGCTGAGATAGAATATCAGACTTAAGAATGAAGGAGAGAAAAACTGAGGTGGCAAGAGTCTTCTCTGGTTTCCATGATAGTGTGGTCACCTCTATTGCACTGTGGCCTTCAGGGTTTGATCTCAAAGGATCAAAGGCTGTATTGTCAAGCCAGACCTTCAGGGTGCAGCAGGTCCCTCATGATGGAAAGACAGTGGTGGTGTCAGTGGGGAGATTCTTCAGGGAGCAACAAGGTAGTGTCACAGAACAGGGAGAGAGTTCAGAAAGACAGAAGGATGCTCAGACACAGCTGCTTTCCTCTTGTAAGAGTTTGGTTTGATTGCAGGACTGGTATGGTTTTCAACTGCTCATCATCAGATGTCCAGGTGCCTTAGCAACTCAGTCCAAAGGAGGCTGAGAGAGAGGAGGGCAACTGCTGGGAAGGACTCCTGGAAGAGATCACTGATTGGAGTGGCATCTGTGATCTACTGAGGATTTATGTATATATTGTAGCATTAAGGCAAATAGAGTCTCATGGACTGCCTTTTAGGGCACGGTTGGGCAGGTTATGTTGGCTGATGTTTCTTTTGATGATGTCTCTGATGATTCCTGGTCAGGAATAATGGCTCTGTTGGATGCCATTGCACACCCATCTTGCACTGGCTCTGTGGATGACTTTCTCTATAACAAGCTAATTTCCTAGTGAGTAGCCAGCATAGTGCATGTGCAGATGCCATGAGGTGATGGAGTCTCACAAAGGTGTGGGGAGTGCTGAGGTTCTGTGTTTATGTGAGCAGGGCAGGTGACAACTTGTAAGGCAAAGTACTGAAGGCTGCTCATTAGCTACAGGCATTTTTTTCACTGACTGTTGGTTCCTTCTAGCTGTGAAGGACACACTAATTCCACAGAGGCATTTTCCCACAGAAACTCTGCAGAGGGACAACTCTTCCTGTCATCTGGACAAAGATGTAGGCCACCTCCTGAACAGAGCTCTTGCAGCTCTCAAGGAAAGTCTCTCAAGTCAGGCAGCTCTCCAAAAGGGCTTGGAAAGCTGCTTGATTCACCTAGTCCTTGTCAGGAGCGTGAACTGGTGCTAGGACAGGCGTCATGTTCTTCTAAGTTAGCCTCTTCCAGTTTATCTTATCCAGGGTGTGCACATGGTTGGGGAAGAAGAAAGAGTCAGGAAGGAGATTTAAAGGCTAGATGTCAGGGTGCAAAGTCAGATGGAATAACTGGAAAGTCTGATGTTCATTCTGACAAATCTTCCTGATGATGCAGCTGGTGTTTGCCACAAGGTATACCTAATACAATGGATGTGGATGTAAGTGCCTTGAGCCAGTTACCTGGGAAGCTGAAGCCTAAATTTGAGCCAGGTTACTGATGGATGAGTCTTTTTCCCAAGGCCTGGCATGCTGAAGAGGATTATACCAATGAGGCCTAAACCAGGCTCTACATTGTTTTGTTCTGGAACATAAGTTCAGGGCAGTATGTAACAGGGTGAATGACTATGTCTGCCTCAACTTTTTAAACTACTTTTATTGCTAATAACAGAAGCTAGACTGATAGTTTGAAGATTGATAATCCAGAAGGCTGAGGTCTTCTTTCCAGTGTACAAACTGAGCACCACAGGCAAGGCATATTCCTGGCTCCCTCTACCCTAGAATGTTCCTCATCTTCAGCTTGTGCTGGAGAAGAGACTTTATTAAAGCCTTTCTCTCTGCTGAGACTGAATGAGAAATACTCAGAAGGAGCATGCAAGCTGAGTTTTTACAGGTATTCAAAGAAAATTGGAGGTGTTAGGCTGTGAAGGAAATGCTAGAGAGAGACTGGGGCTATTAGAGGGGTGTGAAGCTGACGTGCTTTGGCTGTGTAGATGTGGCTATATCACTGTCTAGTGGCTGTCCCATGGAACACAAGTCCCCTCTCTGCAGCTAGACTTTGTGGATACACCACGTGCTCAAATAATAAGTTCTATGTTTTTCAAGCCAGAAATTTTTCTCCCCCTGCTGAGGAACATGAAGTTTGTGTATCTGCAATACATGGATCCCTTACAGAGGAGCAGATTTGCTCTTAAAGGGCAGTTTATCTTGGTTTGGTCAGTGCAGGAATGAAGAAAGGAATCAGCTTTTGGTTACTAAATGCTTAAGGATTAGACTGGTATCACACTATCCAAAATGAAATCTACTGGTCCAGCTAGGAGTGAAACATAAACAAGGCAAAATCTGAATTAAAAGCTGCTAGAGAGAGACAGCACCCAGTGTGCATTGGATAAAACCAGCAGCCCTGTGGACTGAGAACAATCCAACAACAACTCCAGCTCAGCTCCACAAATGTTATTGAACAAGTCTCATGAAGGTGTGTCCTATGTGAATTAGCCTTAAACAAAGAGGACTAAAAATCTCGAGCCTGTTCCTTCTTCCTCCCTGCTGTCTTGGTTTAAAAAGTTGAAAAGTCATGATTAAATTGGCTGAACTTGTTATTTAATATGTTTTATTTAGTTTGTATCTATGATTTTTTTAAATATTTATCATATTGCTAAAGAATGGTGACTGTTTTCATAGAAACTGGAGATGGAAGAGACCCAATAAGTTCACATCCAGTCCATCCCCCCTGCTGCCATTGCAGAATTGTTCTGCATGTACATTTTCCAGGACCACCTCCAAACTCATTTTGAAATGTTCTACTTTCTTGGTGAGGGTCTGTGCTCCTCATGTACAGATCTGGAAGTAGCTCATGATGCCCATTCTCACATTTTCTTTACTCCCTTCCCTCTTCATCTTCTTTGTTCTCATATTCCTTTTTCAGGCACAGACACTTCTTATTTGGTTCTCTCTCCTTAGATTTTTTAAAAGGATCTGCGCAGTTGGGCAGGGTTACTCTGGCAGATGCAAGCAGCCTAAGCAATATCATTTGAGCAGTTATTTGTTGAGCAACCCTACCCTGGAATATCCTGTCCTGGGGAGTATGAAAAACCAAAACAAAATCTCCAAGGTATTTGCTGAATATCAAAGCAGAAGCACACAGAGAACACTGTCCCTCTATTAAACACAGCCAAACACACTCTTCTTAAAATCCTATTCTGTTATAAATTTTTCAGCAAGGAATTTTCTGTTAAAGATGTTATTTATAACTATTGCAGTTCCTTTGTTTATTACCCAGGCCCTGAATTGGTTTGATCTATAGGTCACATTTGGCCTGCTTGGGGCAGCTGCGTGAGCTGGCTGTTTTCCCTCATGACAAAGTTGTCTTGTGGTTCAGGAGCTAGCCATGGATAAAATAACAGTTTCATGTCCACATTTTATGATTGCAAAGAAAACTTTCCACATGTGAGCCAGTCAAAATGGATTCAGTGATACCTGCACTAGAAAGTTGCCAGTTTCAAAAAATAATCTAAAAGGTAGAACTTGCTTTCCTTATTTCAGTTCCAGAGCCTGTTAACAACTGTTTAAGAATCACTGTGATGAACAGTGTCTCTGTTCATAAATGAAAAGAGACAACTGGTATGAGACAACAAGCCACTGAGGAAGCTTTCCAGCATTAGCACCATAACTGAACTGAAGGCAAAATTTACTAGTTTCTGGCTGTCTGCTTCTTTCAGTCAGGCTCCTCCTGTATTCTCTGATCTTTCCTCAGTCAGTTTTGTTTGTTTTGTTTTATTTTTGCTTTTGTTTTTCCTTCTGATATTAGTTCTCTGACTGTCTTCCTTTATTTTCACATCTGTATTCCTTCTCTGTATTTCCATCGTTTGGTTCAGGTGAGCTGCAGAAAAAACTTGCACACATTGCCCTGTCATTTTTACCTTAGGCTGAAGCACAAAAGCAGCACATCTGCCTGGAGCAATAGTGATTATTAAGTCTGCAGGTCTGTAAGTGTTATTCCCTTTGTGTTAGTTTGTAATTAGTGAAATGCTGGGATGGAAAACCATCAAATCTCACCTCAAAGGAGGCTTCCAAACATCTCTTCGGCACAGACAACCCAAGCAAGAGTTATACTGTAGGATTAGAGACAAACACAGAAATCAGAAATATGTTGAAATCAGAAGACTTAGAGGAATGCTTTCCCTCCTGTATTTAGAAGGACTTTTGGAGCACCTGTATGTATGTATTGAAAATTTTCAAGGTGAAAACAGAAACGTAAGTGCTCATTTACTCTTGAGAAGCCTCTTGATCTTCCCTCATGTTTCCCACAGCTACTTAGCTCCCATCCTTCCTGATCTGCTACTCTTCAGTTAAGAGAATGTGTCACAGAAGTGCTGCATTTCAGCCAGATTTTTAGCCATATGTACAGAAGCTTGCTTTTTTGGGTTCCTCTCCCAGCTCCTTTCTCTTGTAATTTCTATTCCATTTTTGAGTTGCACATACAATCTCTCCCAAAATTGTAGCATTCCTAGAGAATTTACACTTCGAATAATAAACAGCCTTCTAAGAACAGAAGAATCTTAATTAGCTGACACATTAAATATAATCTTAAAATACAATTTATTCAAAGAGTCAATTTTGTTTCATGCAATTGCAGATGTGACCAGATTTTGACAGATTGGCTGGGTGTGAGCTCTGTGTTTGATTTTGGTCACTTCAGGTATTATCTGCCTTGACAAACATTAACTGAGATGAATCTTAAGTTCAGCTGCCATCATGGTTAATTATGGTTAATGATGAAGGTTAATAGCTATTTTTCCCCAAGATCTTTGTAAGTGAAAGTTATTACTCTAGTAAAGACTGAATGCTAATGCACTGTTCCACATAAATCACAGGGATCTGCCTTTCTACAAATTAGTTGCTGTCTCCTGTTGTTATCTAATAACAATAGACAGATGAAGAACTGGTGGAGTGAGCAGTGATGTAACGCAGATCCTTTAGGATACTTACTGCATAACACATAACAGGAGGTGACTGAAAGTATAAGGCCCCATCAAATGATTTGAACAGCCCCCTAAAGGTTCTCCATGGAGTAAAGGGTCAGCATGTGGCAACTTTTACTCCTAAACAAGATACTTCAGCCAGGACCTTACAATTTGAAAGAAAAAAAAACATCCTAAACCCAGGATGAATGTAGTTCTCTGTATCTTTTTACATTCACACAAAATGCCATCAATCCTCCCTCTGCACTTCTACTCATTCACAACCATCTCATTAGCTGATGTTGAGTGAGAAATGAGGTAATGAGAAATTCACACACATTGACATTTGTGCATGTGTTCACTAAGGCTTAGGCCTCAACTGCTATGAAAGCAGTTAGGCATCTCAATGGACATGTAGATGAACACCACGTTCACCCAAACAATGCTTCACAGAGAAGTGTTAATTTGCAAACAGGGGATCTTCTGCCTCTGATTTGCACTACTGTGGCAACAGATGGAATGCTGTATCAAGTGCAAGTGTTCTTGCTTTAAGACAGATGGCCTTAAAACTGGAGATGAGCAAGAAAAAGGACATAAAAATGATGAAAGATTTGGAAAAAAAATGCCTCAGTGAAAATTTGAAAGAGACAGATTTGTTTAGTTTATGGAAAGGCAGATGAAGGTGTGAGTTTATCACAGCCATTCAGTAGCAACATGGTGGTGGGCAAAGTGGTAAATAGAGTACAGTTTCAAAGCCAAAGTCAGTTTTCTGGTAGTAAAATGAAAAAAGTAAATAACCTTACCTGTTTGGTGTTCCAAGCTAGGCAGAAAGAGATGGGTAAGCTCTCAACTCCTCAGGTATGGAGAGACACCCATTTGCCTGCATTTACACCCAGACACCTTGCCCAGCAAGAGACACTTACTGGAATCTGAATTTATGCAAATTCAGATTTGAAATCAAGTAAATTTGGTAATATTGTTGACAAATAGTTGCCAGAACAATTACCAACAATTACTCATGCAAAATATTTTCTATTAAAAACTGGGGGTATTTTTTAGTAGTCAGGACATTAACACCAAATCCAATAGTCTCTATTACAGAAGAGGTCAAACTATATTTTCACAATGCTTTCTTCTGTCTTTATAACATCCCAGCCTCTGAATTTATGCTTTCATTACAGTACTGTTTGATCATCAGTCTTAATGAAGCTCTCATTAACCACCTCTGCTCTCCTGTGAAATGGTCACACATACTATTCAGTCATTATTGAATAAACCTAGTCATTAAAGAAAGGAAATAATTAATCTCCTCTTGTCTTGTGTGTCACAGCTGCTAATAGTATGATATGATATCAAAATGTAGATCAGAAAGTACATTCTGTTTCCTTTTAAAAGCATAAAAAGTAATTTTAAATGTCGCTGTCATGTTGTACTTACTTTTTTTTTCACACACTTTCCCACCCTCACCATGCCTTAGAACATGCCTCTTGGGTAGAGTGAGTCTTCAAGCTTATGCGCTAGGAAAATTTTCTGGGTGAATTTAAATACTCATTTTTTTGGTCAATATTAACATTGTGTTTGAAGAGCAAGGCAAGAAGAGGTAATCATGTTTAGTTATATGTCCTACTACATTCTTTTTCTACATCAGTCTTTATAGTTTCCATTACAAGGTGCCTCAATTAAGGAAGTATTTTGCTTCTTGGAAAGCTCTTTTCTCCCAAGACAGACTTGGTTAAGTATTGCCTCTCCTTTGTAAATAGGAATCAACTCACTTGAATTAATATCCTTTTTCAGTATTGCAGAGATAAGTTTCAGATAGTTACAAGAATGAGTAGCTCTGCAACCAGTCTCTGTTATGCTGGGCATTAATTTATTCAGTAGGCTTTTAGTGCTGGGTATTTGTAAACCTTTCCACCTTACCAGGTGTGACTTGGTCTAATTGTCTGTAACACATCTTGGTACAATCTCGTTTACCTCATTATCTGTGACTGGCCAGTTTAACTGACTGATTCCACAGCCATGTCCACTCCTCTGCCTGGTGGCTGATCCAATAACTAAGTCATTGTTGAAAAAAATCAAAAGGATGTGACCCCAATAGTTCTGGATTTTTAACAAAAAGAAAGAGCCTAACAAGATACTTAGATGAATATAATTTATCACCTGTCTGTATCTGAAGCTATGGCTCCAAGAAAATCCTCCTAGCAGAGCCACAAGGTTAAGGGATTCCTATTTGCCTCCTTCAGATACAATTGCTCATTTACCCCTCTTTGTGGTGTGTGGTTGACTGTGGAGGTGGACAGGAAATTGGGGAATAGATCTGATCAAAAGCCAAAATTAAAAATATGTATGTGTTTAATTTGGTCTTGTTCCCTGTACAGACCCACAAACATTGGTATTACCATGACTAAGGTGGGTAGATGAGAACAGAAAGGTGATCTGCCAGAATCAGGGGAAATAGTTATAAAAAGTGGCCTGTATTCCTTGAAGCTTCTTGGAACTATTCTACAGTGTTTCAGAGTCTTAATATTAGTATTCTACCTTTTTCTTTACATTGCTTGTTGCATAGTCCTCCATCAGTGGTTGTCACACTTACTGCTTTCACCATTTTCCTTCTCTTTTAGTCTTTACCCTTGCTTTGAGTTGTTTGCTTTTCTAGTAGCACTTGCAGCCCTCAGAAAATATTGTAGTTATTAATTTTTTAACTTTCCCAGAATCCAATTTATTTTGCTTGGAGTTTGAAATAAAGTCATCATCCATCATCTTGTAAGACAGAAGACAACATTTGGCACTGTAGCTTGGTGTTAGTAACATTTTTCAAACTTATTTTTCTACTGCTGGTTTGTTTTGGGTGATGGGAAAATTTTTGTCATTTTCATTGGGTTTTTTCTTCTTTTTATTTTAATGGTTGTTGATTTAATTTATATTACTCTTTGTTTTTAGAAGTACTCATGTAGTACAAGAGGACTTACAATGATCACAGCTGCTTGCAGCTCAGCTACCAGATGTTTACCTTTCAGCTTCTTGTTGAATACAGGAGGCTAGGAGATGCCATGTGAAGATTAAAAGCGTGACATGTCCACATCCTGAATGCTGTCCTCAGCTTTGGTCTTTCCCACTGAAAACAGGATATACTGGGACTAGAAGAGGCACAAAGCAGTGAGGATAGTCAGTGAACTGGAATAGCTTATGTACAGGCAGAGATTAAATATGCTTCAGTTGGGAAATGAGGCAGTTGAGATATCTTATGATAGAGGTCTGCAAAATCATGAGTGGTTTGGAAAAAGCAAAACATAAATTTGCCATTTCAATGCCTCCCCCGGGAGTGTTTTGGCTTTCAGGGTAGACTTGAACTGGTGGATTTTTAGAGCCTGGGAGAGAATTGAACATTTGGACCATTTCATTTACTCCCTCCCTCAGCATTTGCCACTGGTCTATAGAGGCACTGTGCTGCCTTCTGAAGTGGAACTTTAGTACAGCTGAGGATGGCTGCTTTTACCTGCTTAGGCAGCAGAGAACCAGGGAAAGAGAGATGGAGAGCAGGCCTGAATGCATTAGGCTGTGAGATCAAGTCATCAGTGACACAGTGCTGAGTGATGTGATTGATGGTTGATGGTTAGACAGGAAATGTAGACATGAGCAGAGCAGGGAAAGAATCTGCCTTTTCCTCTCCCAGTCCTGTACTTTCAAGTGGCTTAGTTCACAATTTTCACTGCGAGGCTGCAGTCTTTTTTCCTACCTTCCTCATGTCAACACTCTCTTTGTGACCCTTTGGCTTGGGCAAAGAGTCTCTTTAAAAAAAAAATCTTTCAGCATGGTCACTATATAGGTAAGGTGTTCATGGCCATGTCTGTTTTTATTCCTGCCCCTTTCATAGACATGAACATTCCCTAAATTAAATATTAGCGGCAAGGTATCAGTTAAAAAAATCTGCCCTGAAATAAACCTTACACATTCCATACAATTTCCTTTGTCACCAGAAGCCCTCCAAAAGTTGGATTTTTTCTGCCGGCTGCTGTTGTTCTCTTCTAGCCATCACATTTCTCATTCCAGGCCAGCTACTTCAATGTTGCTAATGGTTTCCCCTTGTTGTGCACCCGGTGTATAAACAAAGGTCTTTTTGCACAAAACAAAGTGCAGTTATCATCTTTGATCAGATTGTTTGGATCAGGTTCAGCTGACAACTACAGAGTTGTTTTTCCACCCCTATGCATTTTCAACATGCTGCAAATCCCTTATGCTTGTGGGATTTCTGTTTGTTTGCTTGGGTTTCTTCAGAGGTTAACTTCTCCAAAGAGCAGTGTGGAAAAGAGAGGAATGCAGCAAATTTCCCAGATCCTGAGGAGCAAAGAATGTGTGTTGCTGGCAGAATATGATTGCTAAGAAACATCTTGGATGCCATCAAGCTAAAAGCATAAGGGCTGTGAAGTCAAAGAGTGCATCCACAGAAAAAAGGTGAAGCTGAAGCTGTCAGGCCTTTGAGCATATGGTGTACACATGAAGTAGATCTTCAAGATCAAAGGTTAAAAGTTATTTTTTAACTCATGTAAACAGTTCTTTGTGCTTCCAGACTACCTTTCCTTTTGTCTAGGGATGCTAAAGCGTTTTTGTAACTCTGGGGACCATTACCTTATCTAACAATCAGGGACACTAATGTGCAGAGAGTTGAGGTGCAAAGTCAAGTCACAGAAAGTAAGGGCTGGCAAAAGCAGAGACTTTGACTTTCTGTGTGGACCTTGCTTTTATAACATCAAGGATTTAATTTTTAAAAGGGGCAAATAATTTTTTAGTAGTGTGATTATTAACTGACTAACCTTTTCCTATAGCCAAAAGACTACCAAAATATTACTTTGTACTGCGATTTACCAAAGGGGAGACTAATGCCTACCCAGGTAAAGAAATGTTATTACTCCCATTTTAAAGATGAGGTACTCAACACTCAGTTCTGTGTTCTAACAGATGAAATTACACTTCTACCTTTACTCTGGCCACCTTTGTTAAGAGCACATGTACTGAAACACACACATTTATACAATGCAGCAACACTGTGGCTGAAATCTTAGCCTTACTGCAGGCCCTGATTGTGTCCCTGAACCCTAAATATCAAATCTCCACCTGGGATACCATCTATTGCAGTACTGGTGCTGTCAGTATCAAAGAAGTTATTTTCTCGATATAGGGCTTGACAACAGCAATGCTAGGCATGTCCATTTTTTGTCCATGTTTCTACTAAACACCAATGCTCCAAGTACTAATTCAATTTATGCTTTTAAGTCCTTACATGTCTCTTCCCTTGCCTTCATCAACCAGGAATGAAATTAGAAATGGCACAGTACTGAACAGATAGATCAGATTGTTCTTGCAGTATTGTAGACCCTGGGATTGAAATATGACGTGGTTGTTCCTTTGATCTAGAAAGTCTGAATAACACCTAGAGTACCAAAGTGATCTACAGGAAAGGGCATGATGGAATGTATTCATGTCGCCAAATGTCTGTGATTTTAAATGAACCAGGCTAAACACAAGCAGATGTTTGGAAAATAGGCAAAGTTATTGGCAAAGGCCCTAGTAAGAACCACTTTACAAGAGTGCCTGATTTACAGTATTTGGGTAGGCAGCTTACAGAGAAGCCCGAAGCAGTTTTTGATTCTGTGAAGGTCTGATTTTGAAGTATCTCTCCTTCCTGAAGTGTCAAAAAGACCCTAAGCTTACCAAAAATAGTAAATGGAAATTCTGTGGGAAATAAACTGTGGGGGGAAAAGGATAGGGGAGATTTGAAATATTGTTACACTGATTTTGAAAACCACTTTTTCCATTCGAACTTCTGAACTTTTTAAACCTTTTAAAACATAAATGTTGGAAGCCAGAAGGTATTCCAGTGGAAAGAAGTCTTAATTTTGAAAATATTAAATTCAGGTACCATAACCACATAATTTCTTCCCCAGACTTTTACTGAGTGAATTCATAAAAAGCTGCACTTTCTCACCAGCAGGACTGATTTCAAAGAATTAGCTATTCCTAATAAACAATGTTACTTCAGAAAGGTTTTAAGAGGCACTGGGTTTAACAGCAATGCAAAACTCCTCACATGGGGGCCTGAGAGCACATGCTGCTCAGCAGTAACAAACATATCATCACCTGGTGGTAAGGAGCTTTTTATCAACAGCTGTCAAAAGGTACAGGTCAGCAAGATCAGCACAGGAAAAAAAGGTGCTGATGCAGGTATCCTGAGTAGGAGGCCTGACCGTGTAAGATGAGGAGATGATAACATGAAGGCTTTTTTTTTTTTTTTCTTCACAGGGACTGGAATTACTGGAAGCATCAAGTAGTCACATGGATATGCACACAAGAAAGTGTGTACTTTGTGGCCTGCAAATGAGACAAGAAATCATTTGCAACACAATGTGTTTGTTGCTATATTGTCTCCAGCATGACAAAGCTCAAAAATTCCTGATGAGGTTAGGAAGCTGGTCCCTATTGCCTACTGACAGCTTCCTGGCACTTCCCACTAGCTGTCTCTGCACTCTGCTGCTGATGTGATGCATTTCCTTGGGTATCTGGGAAGTGAGCAACTATAAAAAGATTACTATGGAAAATCTATTAACAGTACTGTGTACTGACTGCACATGTACAATAGTTTAGGATCCAGGAGCCATGGAAATGCCAATGGCTGGCTTAAGAAATGCAGTTATTAATAAAAGATTAAGTGCATTCACTTGGTTGAATGACAAGCAGGGCCATTTGCTCTAGATAGTGCAAAAGCATATTCTGAGAAGAATATAGGGTAATTAAACCAGTAAACCAATACTTCCTTTAGTCCACATTTGTCAAACTCCTACTTTCAAGCCTCTGATTTGACTTGTTTCCTCTACTGTGCTCTTTTTCCCTTGCAGATCAAAGTCTGCCCAGGTTCTAAACATGCTTGTTATCCAGTTGCCATTCAGAAACAAGCATATCCTCTTTTAATACAGTTCAAGCAAAGCCCAGAATGTGGATTTCCTGTTGGAAAAGTGGTCTGCAGAGATCAGTTGTTGAGCAGCCGGCTCAACAAGAATGGCCTGGTGATTCTCAGGAGAAAAGATTCTGTACCTTGCTCTTTCAAAGCCTTCCTGTACAACTTCAGTCAAATCCTTAGCTCTGTGCTCCAGATCTCTTGCAGTGTGACAGAAGTTGTCTACTTTTCTTGGGAAATGCTTGTAAAATTATAGTGATGCTGAAAAATAAAACACCTAAAATATCTAGATAAAACAATGCCAATCTCTGTATCTGTCCTGACATAGACCTCAGTGCTACCAAGTCACCAGGACATGCAAAGATGCCTTCTCTCAGTTAGCTTTTTCTCAGTTTCAGTGTTTCAGAGTTAGTGTTTTCTCAGCTCTTCTTTAGAACCATTGAGCTCCATTGTTTTAATTCCAGGCTTTCCTTGTTGCTGAAATGTTTCATTAATGCCAGATTATAAATCAGACTGTAGCTAATGGGAACAACCATTTTATATTTTTCCCTACCTACTTTCAAAAATAAGCAGGAAATAAGCTCCTTGGAATTTTCAACAAGTCAGACATCCTAATTTCATTTGAACAATTTCTCTGTAGACAATGTTAAACATTTGCTGTGGTCCTTCTCAGATATTTCAATAGTGAGTTGGTACTACACAGGATGAATGTGACACATAAAGAATTAGACAGGACTTCACATGGCTCCCTCACTCAAGGTAACAATCTCTCAGGTGTATTTCCTTGTGTCTGAGACTCCACTGCAGCTCATTCTTGGGATGTGTTACTCTAGGAGAGGTCCACAACATCAGTGACTTGGTTTTTACTCTCATCAGGGACATTGTAGAGGATCCTGCAATTCTTTTGCCTATAACTTGAAGTTGCAGATACCTCCTTTGGTGTATGAATCAAGTAATTTTACTTAATTAAAAAAAAAAATCCCCCTTGTTTAATTTTACATTAGGCTGGATGACTAATAGGGCAACCAACTCTCTTGAGCTGAAAGCAATTGTACCTAGCACTCTGCTGTAGCAATTGCTGAACAGAATGGAGCTTCAATCAAACTTCTTTACACTTTCATGTGTAAAGAAGCACAAAACGCCCACATTTCCAAATATGCAAACGTCCACAGGTAAGTTCTCCTCCTTTTACTGGTCTATGTGTACTTATGAGAAAGATGAGGCTGTGAGGTTTCTTCTAATTCCCAGCCAGCATGGTTCATGCAGGGTTGTTTCCATGGCATGTTATATTTTCTGGTATAAAGTTCCAGAATTTTGCTTCTTCCCTCAAGTCTTCTTCAGATCACTTAAGAGTGGCTTTATCACTCAGCTGCTTGATCACATCAGCTGCTTCCTGCTCTCAGAATGAGGAGCAGAGTAAGCTTGTTCCTCTTCAGTAACAGGCATTTTTGTTAACCACTGGGAGAAGACGACTGGGCAAACATGTCAGAACATTCTGCATTCTCTATTATGTGTAAAATGTAGCTCACTTCTTCCTGAAACTGCATTTCTACCTGCTAGATTGGACTACTTGCTTAAAATAAAACAGTGCATCTTTCCACTGAATGCTGAGTAGCAGCATTGCCATCATATATGAAAAATTGTGGGGTTTTTCCTGATTTTCTCACTGAGCTGCTTTGAAGGTTCTAAGGCACCAAGATCTAGACTTACCTACCTAATGCCC
This sequence comes from Climacteris rufus, assembly GCA_013398175.1. Classification (NCBI taxonomy): domain Eukaryota; kingdom Metazoa; phylum Chordata; class Aves; order Passeriformes; family Climacteridae; genus Climacteris; species Climacteris rufus. The sequence goes on along the minus strand of VZRZ01000218.1, from coordinate 355,764 downwards.
AGAGGCCTGTGATGATCTGTTGTCTTCCTCATCTTTTCACACAAATAGCATTTTGGTTGTATTTACATCACATGGAAGAGAAAGGAAGGCAAAGACCCATTGCAGTTGCCTGCCATTCAACATACTGTATTTGTTGACAGAATTATTAGTTTATTTAAGGAGTACACTTGAATCAGAAACAACAAATCAGAATCAGGAAAAATACTTCTCTGCATGCTCTTTATGTATGAAGCTTCCTGTGAAATTAGTCTTTCAGGTAATGTTTTTTAAGTTCACAAACAGTCCAATTACCTTTGTTTCTGAGCCAAGGAGACTTAAGAGCTGGCAAGATCAGCACAGAGCTTGTTATTTTACTTCAAATTAATCAGACATTTACAGTGAAAAGTAGAAAAAAGATGCTCCTACTACAATCAAGGTGCAAAAGCACAAGTAATAATGATGGCTTTGTTCCAGAATATTGTGTATTCTTGGAACATGCAGAGCTGCTGCCACAACAAGAAGGGTGGGACATTTAATTTCTTTTTCTTTCTTTTTTTTTTTTTTCCTCTTTCCTGCACATGTGAGATGAAGAAAGGGAAGAAAAAGGAATGGGGTTTTAGAGTATTTTTCAAATCTCATCAAGGCAAAAACTTCAGTTAATATTGCTTGTATAGCCAGAGTAGGAATGTGCACAAAGCATCTCTGAGAAGACCAGTCATAGATAAGTAACATTTTTATATAAACACAGTACTAATTATGGCAATGTCTCCAAGACTTTAAGTCCCATGTGCTCCTCAGCTCACTTCCTAAAAAGTGGCAAAAATTGGCTGCTAAAAATCCACAATCCCAGGACTTCTCCCTTCATCTCCTTTGCTTGTGCACTGTAGCATTGCAGTGTCATGTAGGGACACGATAACACTACATTTTCTTAAGATGTTGAGCTCACCAGGGAGAGTAGCAAAAGAATGCTTTGCAAAATGTCACTGTGACACCCCTATCCAGCTCAACACTTTTGTCAGTACTGCCCCACATTGCACAGGGAGAATCACTGCGTGTGAGTAAGAATTGTGATGCTGGAGCCTTCTTCTGAAAGTGTCTATTCAACTTGCTTAAATGCTTAGGAATTGTTAGAGGCATGTAAAAGGATGGGTTTGCATGTCTCAGAAGTATGGAATGCCAGCGTAAACTGAAAGGATTAGTACTACACCTCTTCATTTTTCACAGTTCTGCCACATGAAGATCTTTCATTGTCTGTCATTCTTTCTTTTAGCAGTATTACTTTCTTTTCATATTGTTATTTGTTTCTGAAATTGTACTTATTCACACCAATAAAACAGGAAATATTGGGAAATAGCTGATGGAGAAGAGTATACACATACAATGGAGTTATAGAGTACAATGGAGCTTAAAAACCACTGTACTTATATTGATACATGTCTATTGACCCACGTTAGATAATCAAAACTATCAGGCCTCTTCATTCACTTGTAGATCAGTCTCCCAGTGCTTCTCTTTAAGTCAGTTGAAATCAGCACACAAAGAAAATTCAGTGCAGGGAAGCCTTTAGTATTAGAAAAGAATATTTCAACGGATTTTTTTTTTTGTTGTTGTTTCTCTTGAGAATGTTGAAAACAATTTGCAAACTTTCTCTTCAGAAGCTGGGGGGGGGGAAATTAAAACTGAAAAAGGATTATTTTGATTTTTTCTATGTTCTCATTCTGTTCTCAATTTTGTTTGGATTGTACAGTACTGACACAACTGCAATTAAATGCTTTGGCTAGATTTTTTCCAGGCTTTACAAATATTTTTTTTACATAATTTCACTTCTAAGAGTAAGAGTATACTTTAAATTCCTAATGATTTCTCTGAGAGCAAAACTGCTTTCTATCAACTGCAATTTTTGCCTGCATGGTTTGTAGGTTTCAATAAATAGAAACTTCTCCCCTTAGAGAGTCTCCGTCCCTGTCTCTGATGTGCTATCATCCATATTCTCATTTGTCTGGATGAATTGAATTCTCTCTGTTGCATTCAGTTGTCTGAATAACTTTATACTTTCAAACACACATTATAATTAATTTCCTCTCTTTTCTAAACCTCATTCTTGTTGTCCCACTTCTTCTTTGCCCCAACTGCCTCAGAGTTCTGTTCACATGAATAATTCTCATTTTCTTCGTATTTTCTTAGTACCTTCCAGTTTTATGTGAAAATTTCCCAAAATACAAGCGGAGCAAATTGCAATGATTTTGTAGAGAGTAGGCTAGACTTGTGGGATTGATCATGAGCCAGGCCTGAGTGGAGGGGGAGAAATGACAAGAAAACTACAACGCTGCACTAAAGACCAGCAGAGTGAATGCACAGGCTGTCACTACCTCATCCCCCAGAGTGCTATAGCTGGGGATAAAGTGGGGGAAAAGTGTAAAGAGGGAGACAGTGATGAGATGACTTCTGTCCATGCAGCTCACGACAGAAGAGTGTCCTGGCAGCAAACAAGGCTGATGCTGGCCAGGCTCTATTGAAGCAGCATTGCCAGTAGATTGAAGGAGGAGAGAGACACTATGACGTTTTGCTCAGCACTTCATAGACCACCTCTAGAATAGCGTGTCCAGTCCTGGGTTCCCCAGCATGAGGAACACATAAATAAATGAGAGCAAGTTTGGTGGTGATGGCGCTGGAGCACTTGCGCTGTGAGGAGAGGCTGAGGGAGCTCCTTCTGGCCTGGAGAAGAGATACCAAATTTTATCTTTCCAACACCCACAAGGAGGTTGTTGAGAAGATGGAGCCAAGCTGTTTGCAGCGGTGTGTGGTGAGAGATCAGAAATGGCAGCCAGAAACAGAAAGAAGAGCAGCTCAGGCCGGGTGTAAGGTAAAAGGTTTTCTCTGGGAAGACACTCAGGCAGCAGAGCAACCAAGTACTCCCTGGAAGGTTGCTTAATCCTCGACTTTAGAGATGGGCAACAAAGCTGTGGGTGGATCAGGAGAATGAGTCCAGTTAGGAGTGGCTGAGGGAGCTGAGGTTGTTTGGCCTGGAGAAAAGGAGGCTGAGGGGAGAGATTGCCACTCTCTTCAACTGCCTGACAGGAGGAGGTAGCCAGGGATGGGGTTGGCCTCTTCTCCCAGGTAAGCAGTGACAGAAGGAGGAGATGTAGTCTTAAGCCGTGCCAGGGGAGGTTTAGTTTGGGCATCAGGGGAAATTTCTTCATGGAAAGGGTGATTATAAACATTGGAATGGGCTGCCCAGGGAGGCGGTGGTGTCACCGTCCCTGGGCGTATTTAAGGAAAGACTGGCTATGGCACTGAGTGCCATGGTCTATTTGACAAGATGGTGTTCGGTCCAAAGTTGGACTCGATGATCTCGGAGGTCTTTTCCAGCCCAACTGATCCTATGATTCTGTTTACAGGACCCGGCCCTGGGCAGCCCAGTCTGGCCTCAGGGCTGCGCTGTTCAGAGTCTGAGAGCGGACCGGAGCCCTCCCAGCCCTTGGCGCTGTGATTCCACAGCTCTCCCTCAGCAAGCCCTGACAGCAGCCCCCGCACAGCCCCCGCACAGCCCCTCACAGCCCCGCACAGCCCTGCACAGCCCCCGCACAGCCCTGCACATGTCCCGCACAGCCCCGCACAGCCCTGC
>VZRZ01000218.1:307168-351833 GCA_013398175.1 Climacteris rufus | reverse complement strand
GCACAGCCCTGCACAGCCCCCTCACAGCCCCCTCACGGCTCCCGCACAGCCCCGGGGCCGCCGCGCCGACGGAGCGGCCTCTGGAGCCGGCAGGGGGACCCCGCGCCTCAGCCCGCGGCTTTTAAGGAATAATTGATGTGGAATTCAAGTGAAATTAATGTGGAACCCAAAGGGTCCCGGGGTGTCAGTGCAAGCGGTGCTGCCTGCTTCAGGGAGGCTGGGGGGTGGGAGGGACCGCCAGCCCTGCTCGGGGTCTGTGTGCGCTGTTCCAGGAGGGCAAAGGAGGAGAAAGAAGAAACAAAGAGCCAAGCCCAGAGGCCTGATAGGGGACCGTCGTCATAAGACATAACTACAATTTCCCTGTGTGGTGTCCGGCCACTGCAAACACTGTGTTGGGTTTTAGAGCATCCGGCTACTGTCAGCACCCAAAAATTCCCCCGTGGATAAGTGTCTGGGATGTGATACCCTTGGATCCAGATTTCCACACACTTTTTTTTGCAAGTGAGAGGAAGCTTAGGAATGGTAAAACTGATGTGAGAAGATAAGTATGTGCCATGGTTCCTAACTCTGTATTTTGGGATCAAACGGCCGCTTTGCATGAATTTAGGGAAAGCTGGGATTTGATGTTTCAGTGTTTTGTGCTGATCAGGCATTTTTGTATTTTGATTGATAAAACCCACTTTGTTCCTGTACTGAGTTGTTTTTATACATTTTCTGTTCTGGGTGCATACATAATATTGAAGGCCTTAACCATTGACTCAATTAAAAAAAAAAACCCAGCTTCCTGAAACTCTTACTGAATTTCTGTAAAGGCTTAGGTCTGCAAAATAGTTTTCACTCCTGAGCACTTCTAACCTCCTTTCCCATAATTTCAAAGATCTTAAGCAATAACTTTGCCTTTAAGTAAAAGCTCTAGCTGTAGTTGAACTAAAGCAGAAGAAGGAATTAGTTGTTATTGAGGGCTTCATTATTTTAAATTATCTTCCAACAGAGCTGGACAAAGATGATTGGCCATATGATCTGTTCTTATCCCTCAGCATAATTCTGCCAGTTTCAGCCAATCCAGTCTGATCAAACCTCTGCTGAGACACTCTTCAAACAGTAATTGGGCAGTGGATCTTGCACAGTATCCCAGGCACAGAAAGAAAAATCTCTGAAGAAGGAAGATCTCAGAGTTTTAGGTCCTCTGCTTCTGGATGTCTGATCTGCTAGAAAAAGCTTCATTTCTACCTCATTCACAATGTGCTCTGTTGCCATAGGCAACTTGAGCAAGAGAAGCTGTGGCTACTGATAATTCTTCCAAGAAGCTACCTAGTGATAAACGAATACGATACCTAGCATCTTTTTTTCTTTCCTTGCGTTTGTCTTGGCTTTTCTTTCCACACAGAATCTCTTGCTAGGTGTTGTAGTTTGCTTTTCCCTCAATATTTTGTTGAAATCAGTCCCTTTCTATTCCACAGTGCAAACATGTATTTTATGCTGGATCTTTCATATACATTCAGGAAACCCAATTACTCTGACTCTTTTAACTCAATTTCTGTGTCTCTTTTCCACACAGCAGCACATGCTGGGAGATGACAAGCTGGAAAGCAGCTCTGCAGAAAGAGACCTGGTGGTCCTGGTCGACACCAAACTGAACATAAGTGACAAAGAAGGCTAATGGTATTCTGGACTGCATGAGGAGGAGTGTTCTTCCCCTTTACTCAGCCCTGTTGAAGCCACACCTCTGGTACTGTGTCCAGTCTTTATTTAATCAGCCATTTCAAGTGTTGGAATACTAGACAGACCCATCAGGACCTTTCTTCATTTTCTTCATCATCTGCATACGTTGAACTCCATAAACTTCACATTGTAAATATGCTTTGTAGACACTTAGTCACTTTTATCACTTCTTTTCTAATTCTAATATTTTAACTTCTTTCTAATTCTAATATTTTAACTTCTTCTAAAAAATATGACATGGTTCTGGGTACAGTAGTTCATTTAACAGTGCAAGGTAAAGAAGTACCTTTAGAAGGCTGCTTCTGTGTCATAGTTCCATTTTCACACTTGTACAAATTAAATCCAAAGCATGTTTCAGAAGAGGGCAGGCCATATACATGGTGCAGCAGGTGTGCATGTAGGTATGTGACTGCAGTCTGAGCTGTTCTCAACTCATCTTTCAATTTTTTCATAGGTTTACGTCCTTCTGAAATAATAAGCATTGCTTATCAGAAATGGGTGGCTTGCCATAATTTTTATCATTTTCATGATTTTTCTGGTTTAACAGCTATATATATTAACAAAAGCAATGGACAGAAGATATGCAGGTCTAAGTATCAAGAACACACCAAGTACAGGAAAGTTTGATCTTGCATATCTGCCATAAATCCACAAGTATTTGAAGAGGTATGACAAGTAAATGTCTGTAAGAATATTCTGGATTTCTGGACTTCTGTGCAGAATCTCTCCTTGCTGGTGGCAAGCCTTCCAAAGCTTTCCTGGAGTCTGTGAAGCAGTACTGCACTTGACGCATGTGCACTTACTATAGCAAGCCAGCCTGATATATCATTCATCTCCTTACACTTTCTCAATCCTCGTCCATTTCCCCATCTTTCTCAACTTTTACCAGATTTCCTGTCTAATTGTAGTTTTTCTCTTGAAAACCTTCTGGTAGTCCATCCTGAAATCAGAGAACATGTCTTGCTTAAACCATTTCCTGTCCCAGCATTGTGGTCCTCTTAGTGCAGAAGTTGGAAAACCCAGGAGAGATCAGTTATGAATTATGACATCCCAGGATTCCGTTGTAGAGAAGTATTTAATATTTGTTTGTTTGTTTGTTTGTTTACTTTTGCTTTTTGCTTTCTGAGTTTAGAAAGGAGGAAGAAAGAGCATTTTCTTTCTTCCAAAACATAGAGGTAATACACACAAGAACTAGATTTCTTTATTAGATTTACCTTATTTCTGTGGTTGAATATAACCACCAGTAGAAAATATTTCACCTGAAAGAGGGAAAAGTCCACTAAGGGATATTTGCCATGGGATGCTTTGTTAATGACAATCTCCCCAGAAATAATTGTTGAATATTCTGGAAATGCAACACTCCACTCTTCCACCACTTGTTAACCACAGGGAAATATTGCTTGTTGCAGTAGCACTGGCTGGCATTACGGAATTTTCAGTAAAACTAAGTGACTTTCCTCTTCACCTGGATGCTGGGAGCAAGTGTACACTCAGCAAGTTTAGATAAGAACTTGGATGAGTGGACCCCAGACAGTTGTGGGGCCATCCAGAGAGATCTCAAAAGGCTGGAGAAATGGGCAGGGAAGAACCTCAAAAAACCCCTAAGGAAATCCAAAGTCCTGCAGGAAGGAATAGCCCCATGCACAGGTATGGGCTGGGGCAATCTCTCTGGAAAGCAGCTCTGCAGAAAAGGACTGGAATGGCCTAGTGGACAAGCTGAAGATGAGGCAGCAGTGCGCCCTCGTGGCAAAGGCAGCCAACAGTATCTGGGCTGCCTCAGGGAAAGCACTTCCAGGAGGCTGAGGGAGGTGGTCCTGCCCCTCTAACCAGCACTTGCGGGGGCACCACCTGCAGTCCTGTGTCCAGTTCTGAGCTTCCCAGCACATGAGAGACATGGCCATACTGGAGAGAGTCCTGTGAAGGACCACAATGATTAAAGGCCAGGAGCATCTCTCATCTGAGCACAGGCTGAGCACACTGGGCTTGTTCAGTCTGGAGAAGAGAAGCCTCAGAGAGATCTCATGAGTGCATATAAATGCCTGAAGGGAGGGTGCAAAAGAGACTGAGCCAGGCCTTTTCAGTGGTGCCCAGTGACAGGCCCAAAGGGAATAGGCACAAACTGAAACACAGGAGGTTCCCTCGGAACACTAGGAAACCCTTTTTAGTGGGAAGGGTGACTGAGCCCTGTACCAGGTTGCCCAGACATGTTGTGGAGTCTCCCTCCTTGGAGATAATCAGAAGCTGTCTGGACATGGACCTGGGCAACTTGCTCCAGGTGACCCTGCTCGAACAGGAGGGTTGAGCTGGACAATCTCCCTAGATCCACTCCAATCTCAGCTATTTAGTGATCCAGTGCTGATTAATCAGTGAACCTAGAGCAATCTATCACAACTCCAAGTCTGATAACAGGATTTAGATCATTAGATACTAGTTTAATACACCTTTGCCATTTCTTTGTTAATATTTTCTAAAATTAATAATGTTTTGCCTAAAAATAAAGGAGTGGTGTTTTTGAGTGAAGCTGTTACATGCTGTGGTACATAGTGGGCATACACTCATTCGTTTGCTTGTCATGTTGATGGAGTCACTAAGTGACTGAAAACTGCCACAGAAAAAAAATGAAGAGTGTGAGGAGTTAGCCTCAAAATCTGAATTTGTATGGAGGACAAAAATGCCAGCACATCAGCCGTGGTTTTCCTGTGCCTTGCTACTCTTCTCATTACACCTGTTAGTGCAGAGGATGAATGTGTCTCAACAGATAGAGACAAATTAAGATTTTCCCTGAAGCCCATCTGCTTTTTTCCCCTTAAATCTTGACCTGCAGGAAGGAATTAGACTTGATTTAAGGGAAAGAATAGAGGAGGTAGAGAAATTGAGCAGTTAATAGAAGGAGGTTGGCAGCCTAAAGTAGAGGGATGGCAAGGGAGAAAACAAACAACTTCAACAATTAGGAACAAATTAAGGATGGAAGGGAGTTGGGAAAGGAGAAACCCAACCCAACATGTTGCTTTTTCCACTAGTTACAGCTGCTGATAGTGACAGGAAATGCTATATCAGGGTGAAAAGTTCCCCCAGAGGTACTAAGACATGTGGCAAAACCTGTTAAATTTCCAACTGCTCAGAATTTTTTTTACTGATTAATGAATGTGTTATAGAAGGACTATTAAGAGTTCCAGATACCTTATCTGTTGTGGAGGAACTGGTTATTGTTTTTCTCCTACAGACAAACATGAAATGTTGGTGATGGTTTTATTTTCCTCTGTGCATAAAGCTGACCAGATAAGCAGCATATCAGGGTTTGGGGATTAGTAGGAGAGTTCTGAGACTCTGAGTACAATAGCATATGTACATGTGTGTGATTCTAGTCATATGGAAAAGACCCACAAGGCTCATTGTTTGAGTAGGAGAAAAGTAGGGCTTGACTATTGTTTTGACAGCCTCAATGGTAATGAGGATTTGAGGTGGATGACTTGAGTGGGAAGGGAAAATGTTGAAAAAAAATTGAACTAAATTACAGTATGTGTCAAAAAAAGCAGGAGAGACAACACAAATCTCATGAGTGTCTCTCTGATTTAGCATTCCCAGTCATTTAACACAACGTGTCATTTAAGGAATCAAACAGTAGCAAGAGTTAGAGAAGATTGTGTGACCCACTGGAGTTATATTTGAAAACCTGCAGCATAGAATCAAAAAGCTGAATTTTCAGACTGGAATTTTGCATCTAATCTTTGAGGTGTATAGGTCAATAAATCAAGGATGTACGTAGACACAGAACTGTACACATATAAACTGCTCCATGAATGAACAGGTGAAACCTCCAGGTGAGCCATTCTTGGTCATTGCAGCAACACTTTTTTTATTCATTTGCTTCCAAGAAGTAATTCTAGAAATATTTCCTCCCTGAGAGCACCAAATATTGATATTCCCTAACATGATGCTTCAATGGAAGGAGAATAAAAACAGCAACACAGAAAAAGACATATGTTTTAATAATTCATTAAATAAGTTTGCTAGCAAGTATAAACTTTTACAAAAAATTACAACCTTTAACTTCTAATAACATCTGAATGATATTAATCTGAATGAAAATATTTGGAATGTTAGTGTAATAGCTTAATAAACTGACTCCCAAATAGTTTAGCTATCTCAAAAGAACATGCATTTCACACACTTGAAAATGGACTAAAAATTGAGGTGGAATCTAGGAACTCACATCATTATTTAACAGAAAAGAATATTTGTACCCAGCAGAAATTGTAGAGAATTTTTGTCCCCAGACTGCAAGTCTGAGCTGAAATTTGTCTTGAGAATACGATGCTAATGTCCCTGCTCTTTCTGAAAGTGTCAGACCTACAAACACAACCAAGACCTTGGAAGAATTTTGTCTCAGTTCTGCTGCATTCTTCTTCCTGAAAGATGTCAGTGCTGTTGAAGAATATGAAGGGCAGAGATTGTTCAAGATTGGAGAATGGACACATTTTCAGTGAAATGTTTTCTGAAAAGTAAAACTACTTTCTATGGCTGAACATACCACAGTGTATGAATTGCTGTATCATCAAGGTTTGAAGTAAAATTAAGAAAGGAAGAACACAGTCAACCAAACTGGAACATGACTTACTTATATAATATTTTTTCATTATCTGCTCAGCTTAATTTTGCATGTTTAGATATACACACATTAATCATACCTCCTGCTTTCATTTTCTATCCCTGCATCCACCTGAACAACTCTTACAGCTCTCAGCCAGAATATAGAGGAACAGAGTGTGGAGGTGCTAACTGTTTGGGCGTAGTAATCTTGGATGATACTAAAAAAATTTAAGATAATAACAAATTATGTTTAAAGCAAGTATTTACTTCAGATTATTTCTATTTTCAAATGCCTGATAGGAATTGCATGACTTTTCTCAGAAGGTGGAGAAGTGCTCCAAAGTTCCTCTTTCTGATGTGAAGCTTTACCAGAAAGTCTGGTACAAAGCCACACTGCCTCTGCCAAAAACATTTATGGCTCATGATTAGGTAGAGGGTTTGAAACTAGATGACCTTTAAGGTCCCTTCTAACCCAAGTCATTCTTTGATTCTATGATTCTATGATGTGTAATAGCTGACCTCTGATCATGTTTGCAGGATGGTTATGATTCACAGATGGTGGTCTAACTCTATTTCTGAGACATTCTGTAACCCATCCAACTCTGCTTTCTCCATTGACTCTCAGGATTTTACATTGTCACAACGCATAATAAAAGATACAACCAAAAGACAGTCATGCAGACAGCCAGAGCATCATATTTACTACCATTCTAGAGCAAAAATAAAAGCAGAGAACACTGGGCAGTAGGTTTCAGCCATCACACACAAGTGTTCCATATGGTTCTGTAGGGCATCTGGGGAAGATTCTTGTTCTGACAGAGCCTTTAAAAACATGGGACCTCATGCCTTGCTATGTGGAGAGGTGGTTCCCAGTCAAAGTCTGGCTGTTGGCCTCAGTTTCAAGCTGGATAGCTTCTAGACTGCTAGACTGACACCTAAAATAGATGAATATCTGCTTTACAGAAATGTGATAAATAGGAGCTGAAAAAGTAAGCTGATAGTAAATGTCCAGTTATCTTAGAATTTGAAAAAGGAACAAGGTGGGGCTCAGGACCCTTGGCTGTATAGGGAAACAGGACTGATTGAGAAATGCATTTCCCTCTTGCTACAAGGAAAAATAGATTCTGATGTCAGAACAATTCAGTGACGAATAAACCCTGGACTGCTAAGAACTAGCCTTGGAACAAAATAGAGAAATGAAATGCCAAGATTAAATTCTGTTCCTAGTACAAGATGATTCTTTCAGTCCAGTGTGTGGGCAGCTTGTAGTGGTGGAGCAATGCCTTGACTGTTCAGCTCTGTGATGACAGAGATTCTTCCTTGCACTTCATTTAAGTTCATCTCATCCCTCTCCCAGCTCCACCTTTCTTATAAGTAGTGATAGGCAAGAAAGACTTACATAGTTCAGTGATTTTAGGTGCCAAATCTACCCCAAACCCAGAAAAAAGAAGGATGAAACTACAGGAAGAGGTGGTAAGCTGGTGCCATGGCAGTCTCACAGGGCACAAAAAAGAAGGAAAAGTGGATTCCAGGAAGAGACAGGAGAAAGGTGCTTTGACTTGCTGCAGGATGGACTAAGTTTTTACAGGAACTAAATGGTCCTAGGAAGTTTAGTGTAAGTCCAACAAGAAAATTAACTTTCTGTCAGCAGGTGGAAAGTGGGTAAAGAAATGATTACAAAGTGTAAAGCCTGTGACCTGAGGGATGGTAGAGCTGAATGACAAGTAGTAACTTACTCTGGTTGGTAGACAAGATATTTCTGTTCTTCTTTGATATCACAAAACCCAGAAGAAGTACAGAAGGGATCAGTACAACCACAGCTATAAGTGGGCCAAAGAAATTTATCTCTGCTTGCTCCATTTCTTTCTCCTGTATCTCTGAACAAGAAAACAGAGAAGATACACACAGAAAAGATTTAATTTGGTGACAATGACTTTAAACACTCTATCCCAAAGTTATGTGAAGTAGAAGTTTAGGATAAGGCCCTCAGCATCTTTTGCTTTTACAGTGCTTTAATAGTGTCACTAAGTCACTATCCACTTTGTTTTATTTCCATTTCCAATAACTAGTGAAACTACCTGGTCTTAATGGTCACTTCAACAGCAGTAAAGCAAAGCCCTCTTTCTGAGCTTTGGGTAACATGTGAGATTTCAGAAACTTAATCAATACAAGAGCCTTCAAGGCAGCTACTGTGCTAATGCTGCTCTGTGCTACTGTGCAAGTTTGAAGAACCGGGAACATGTTACTACTTGGTATGTGTTGGAAATGATGGTCAAAGCCTAATTAAATGCTGGAAGGGATGTGAAAGTAGCAGGGAATTCAGAGGACTTTCCCTCTATTTCTGGTTTTTGTGTTTTTGAGGTTTTGGTTGGTAGGGTTAGTGGCTGATAAGTTACTGCCAAACAAAACTTATGTTTATGTGGAGTTTCTGGTTTCCTACCCACCATCACTGCTTATCAGGTGATTATTTTCATAAAGCCAGGGAGGAGAGAAGAACTGAATAGGGAAGAGCAGGATACAGCATTGTAGCCAATATAGCCATTTCTACACTCATGAGCAATGTGCAGAGCAGAACAAATGTTAGAAGACTTCTGGATTGCATTTTAATAGTATTTAAAAATCCTGTAATATAAATATATTAGAGGCAGTTTGCCATATCTGGCATTGTAAACTTAACTCTTTAGCTAAATTTATAGTAAGAAAACTGCACTGTGGAACCTTTTCAGAACAAGTGGCAAATTTCTTTTACATCTGCAGTAGCAAGGTCCATGTCTGGTAGGTCCAAGCCTGGCAGATTTTCCTGCAATGCTACCATTCCCTCTTGGCTCCCTGTTCTTGTTAATTGAAGCACAGCTCTCCATCTTCAGCATTGTCTAAAAGAGACATGTGCAAGCCAAACAAACTTATGACCAAAGTGGGAATTGTCTTTATTTTGATGTGCCTGTGTCACTGCTTGCAAAAAAAAAAAAAAAAAAAAAAAAAAAAAAAAAAAAAAAAAAAAAAAAAAAAGTCAAAAGATGTTTTTCTGGTCCAGAAGATAAATAAAATACTGCTGTAGTTTAAAGAAAGGATCGGCCATGTGGAACCCTGAGATAATCCAACAGTAAACTCGTACTGCAACTTAGGTCCCCAGCTTATTCTTGCAAGAGCTGTCTGAAAAAAGACACAATCTCAGAGAAGAAAAATCCCCAAGTAGTCATTTTGGAATGTGCACTTCATTCTGCCAAATGCTGTGAAAATCACCAGGAATGCTTCTAATGCTAGTCCAAGTTTCATGGCCTTTATACTTAAACTCAGCACAGTCTATTTGGCAGTTTGTGAACCAAATATGGTCCAAGGGACTTTTATGTTTATCCTTCTGCCTCTCTCTAAGGAACGATTAAGAATAGCAGCTCAAGCACTTTAAACCAGAAAAAGACCCCTTTTCTACTAATAGGGTAGTTAAACTCTGGAAGTTTGCTGAAAGAGGTTGTAGAGTCTTTATCCTGGGAGGTATTTAAAATTCGACTGGAAAAAGCCCTGTGCAACCTATTGACCCTACTTTGAGCAGAGTGGTTGAACTGGATCATCTCCAGGTGCCTCTTCCAACCTCAGCGGTTCTCTGATTCTGTGAAGTGACAACTTCTCCCAACAGCTGTCACCTCCAGAGACTGGTTGCTGCCTAATGCAGATGGCCAGGCTGCTTTGTTGCCACTGCAGCCTCTTCTAGGGAGGGGATCAACAGGGCTGTGTTCTGGATGGTGCAGCAACTCCTTCTCTGTGCCCTCTCCTTGCTGTAACAAGATTTGCCATGTGGGAAAGAGAGGGAACTCAGTGGCAAACAGGATGGAGAGCATACAACCCTTGTGACCAACTTCTAGTACTCCTACTTAGGGTACTCCTACTTACTCTACTGCAGCACACCCTGCTCCTACCCATGCAGAAATCAGAAAATGGAGACTCACCTATGCCTAGTGGCACTGAGACAAGGCTTCCCAGCTGCCCTCTAAGGCGAAGCAAGCAGCTGATATTAGTGCGGCTCTCCGTAGGAACTGGGATATTCAGCTTGCTGGTAACATTGTACAGCTTTGTCACAGCATCCTGTGAGACATCCATGTGAGCTGTACAGCTGTGTGTTATGTTCTGGTGTGAAATTAGCCAGGTCATCTCCTTGGGCTCTGGATAACCTCCACTGGAAAAACAGGAAAGATTCAAGTATCCGTTGGGCTTTAGTTCCTCAGTGTGCAGTTGTTCTATCTCGGGTTGACTATAGTTGGCTGAAATAGACCAGAGAGAAAGTATCATGAGGCAGACATACCACATTTGAGACAGTCCCTGCCACCTATTTAAGATTTTCAGGCAGAAACAAGTCTAAACAATTTTCTTCAGGAAGACAATGGCCATTCCAAGAAGGGATTTTTATGGGGGTTTTTGGTGTATATGTAGACTTGCTGCTCTTGTCTTCAGGGTGTTTCAAGGATGTAAGTGTGATCAGCCTGATGATGGGTCTCTGTCTCTCCCACCTCCTTTAGACTCATTAACACCTCAGAATAATCAAACCTCGCCTACTTAGAGATAAGGCTTAAGCAAAAAATGGGAAGGGACCACAATGCTGCCTCCCTTTGGCCTCCTAAATGAGTAAGGGGAAAACCACAAACTTCTGTGAAATGTAAAGAAAGAAATCATCTGAGAGAATTCAGATGGGGTAAGTTCAAAGTGCAGTGTTATGATAAGTAGAAATATCCCTGGTGTCTGTCACTATTGTGAGTAAACATTTTGCAGCATATAAAACAATTCACCCATCATAACTTTGTAGTAGGGTTGTCTTTGCTTAGCTTTTTTGATAGAAATGACTATGGCATAAGGTGGGGTTTTTTGTATGTCATTGGGTACTCATCACAATCAGTGAAAAACACACCTGTTGCTTTAAAAAGCCAACTTTCCCAGGCAATAAATAGTGAAACAGGATTAGGAAGAATTATTTAAACACAAGACACAAATGATAAACAGAAGCTTTTAAGCAATACTCTCTCTTGAATAATCTCCTAGATATTCTCAACCAGGATTTGTTTGGTTAAAAGTTCATAGTAAAAATAGTAGACTATAATGGAAAAGGAGAACGAGAGAATGTAGATATAATACTGCCTACAAGTTGGCATACAGCAAGTTAAAAAAACCCCCAGCAACCTCCCAAAAAAATCAGCAACAAACTCTGACAAATAGACTCAAGACTTCATTGAAAATGCTTCATTATTTTAGTGCCAATAGGACTAAAGACAATATGGAGAAATATTGGAGAAGGGAAAAAGAATTCTTAGAAAATGAGTCTAAGAGGGTCTCACTCTTCTGCATACACACTCAGTGTGTTGGATCCAGGATCTAATCCTTGCCCTAGAGAATTCTTAGTATAGATGAATGAACAAACATGATGTTGCTTTCATTTTCTCTATCCTAGCACACAGTGAATAGGATTTAGCTTAGTCATTTAAACTCCCCCAAGAGACTCCATGGATATGAATTCAAAGTGGAAAAGGCCTGCCATTTTTTTTACACCCCAAAATTTAGTTAAGTTGTCCCTCAGGAAAGCTCAGGTTTCCTCTTTCTCCTCAAGGTCTGACTTGCTTAGCTGACTGCTGTCAGACTTCTGGTCTGGAGTATTTATTCTCTCCTTGGTATTTTATAAGGATGGCAGGAACCTAACCCATGACTGTGAAACTTGCCACAACATCCAAGTGATTTAAGGGTTTCAATCTTACTGACAGTAAACAAGTGGAAATGGTGCAATGTACTCTGCCCTTATTTTTTATAGCTTCTGGAACCTCAATTTACTGAAAAGCAACGTTGGTTGCATGCAGGGTGTGGGCTATGTATATGAGAGTTTTGTGTTTGTTAACAGAAAAACACATTTCAGGAAGTCTTTTGTATTTAAACATAGCATTTTTTAAAAAGGCTATGGGCTTAGATTGAATACTTCAAGAGACAGCAGACCCATCAAGCCCTTAATATTTTACTCAATGGCTTAATCAGCCTACCTGTTTTTTTTTTTTTTAATTTTCTTGAGTGACAATGTGCCTTACCTCTCACTTGCTTCCAGACACGGACTGTCACCGAAGTAATTAATTAGCCTTTAAGTTTTTTTTTTAATATACAGTATTTTATGTGTATTTCAGGTTCCCATATTCCGGAAACAAGACTCGTCTCATAATTTGTGTTATATTGTAATCAGATTGTTTTAATGTTTCTAGCTGGACTGTATTTTTTCCAGCCTTCAGATACTTCTACTAGAGCTTTTCCCACACTTTTTAGTTTTTCAACATCCCCTTTAAAATGAGTAACTCTAAGTCTCTCTTGTGACATCATTTCACTCTCAACACTTTGAGTAGTGCATATTTTGAAACAGCTCCCCATAGTCTCACCTACTTCCCTTATTGATCTATCCAGAGGAAGCATGGCAGACATGCTAAAGCTGCAGATTTTCCAGTTAAGACCTTGTTCCCCTCCTTGCATTCTTAAGAACCAAAGATTTTCATTGTGAAGCTGTCCCTTTTTTTCTGGGGAAAGACCTGGGTCCATTGTTACTATACAAGTAATCCTGGCTGCACGAAATATCTCTGACATATATATCATAGAATCCTAGAATCTCCTGAGTTGCAAGGAACCTCCAAAGCTCATCAAGTCCAACACCTGGCCCCGCACAGGACACCCCAAGAGTCACAACCATGTGCCGGAGAGCACTGTCCAAATGCTTCTTGAACTCTGTCAGGCTTGGTGCTGTGACCACTTCCCTGGGGAGCCTGTCAGTGCCTGACCACCCACCCCCTGGGTGAAGAACTTTTTCCTGGTATCCAACCTAAACCTCCCCGACACAGCTTCAGGCTATCTATATATTGTACTAATGTCATACATAAAAATAACATGTTTAAACTGTATTAGAAGGTACTGCAATGTTTCTGAATGGGCTTGGTCACCAAGTGATCTAGCTAGCTTTGTCAGACTGCCCTGTCATTCTTGTAGAGCACTCAGTCTTTCTTGTGCCCATGTTGAGTGTGATGTACCAAACTAAAAAAATCTCTCCATGTATGATATAAGATTCTAATTTAAAAGCAGCATGTAAGCACTGGTACATTTCACTGTTTCTATTTTTCTTCTAATTATTTTGAAGGGTTTGGGTTGTGTTTTTTTTAAATATGGTTTTATACTGCTCCTTCCTTTGGGAGTTTATTGAAGAGGGACTAATTTGGAAGGAACACAACAGCACATTGTTAAAACAGTCCTTCTAAGCTAAACTTTAAAAGGTGTAGGAGACTTTCAATGCCTAAGTGTGAGACATCTATAACGCGTTGCTCAGATGTTGGCTAAGCTGATAATTGATGTAACTGAATGAACTGAGTAGTTGATGCTAAGCATCTTCTTAAATTGGGTGCCTTGATACTGAGTGCACACTATGAGTTTCTGAGTTCCAAAACTTCACTGAAAATTCTTGTCCAGTAGATCCTGGGAGAATCAAAATTAATTATCTGGGTTTTCTATCTGTGGCTCAAGGGAACACTTGCTAGTAGCACAAAGTTAAATAAGGTCAATTGTCCTGGCATTCTGGTTTTGGCTGCTGTTACTCTTGGCCTGTTCTCTTTTAAAGCAATATGCTGAAGCCTGAAAACACCAGAGCAAGTTAGAAGCTGTTATTACTAATGACTAGCACTATCACAGTGGAAGACAGAACACAGGCATATGGATAAAGATTACTAACAGACTAGTTTAAAATAGAGGAACATTAGGATTATATATTAGGAATTACTAAAAATATTAGAAAATGTTAAGAAAAGATTGGTGCCTCACTTCCATTTTCCTGTTAAAAGATTTACTGCCTTTTCCTCTGATTACAAAAAATTCTCTGATGCAAAAAATCAGGTTGAATCTCATCAATGTATGTATACATTTTTTCTTCAGAGATATTTTCTGCCTTCCTTTAACTGAACATATGAATTTCTACTCCTCCACATGAGCTGTTATTTTCTTTATTTTCCCTGTGATTTATATGATTATAAAATAGCTGGGTGTTTGCACAGATCTTGCTATGTTTCAATTCTAATTTGCCACCAATGTTGATAACTACTGCTACTATTAATAGAAGGTAGTTTGTCAGATGCAAATAAACAAGTTTATTTTCCAGAGTCCTAAGAGCCATAAAACTTGCAGGAGCAAATTTCTCACCCATCTTTAGAAATTCTGCTCCAGAGCAGGTGAATTTTCGGGGGCTTGGAGACAGGAGCCACATTTCTGGACTAATCAAAGTCCCAGAGAATCCTGGAGAGCAGATAGCAATTGGAAGAGATTACTTACCAATGATGTGCAGTAAGCACTCAGATCTGTGTATGAGCCCTGATATTTTGTGTATAATAATGCACGTATAGAGTCCCTCGTCGTCAACTCCTGAGTTTAACAACTGCAAGGTCCATTTGCCCATATCCACCTTGGTGCGATTTATATATTCAGGGCTAAGGTTGTCATGTTTCTCTTGGCCATAATATACTTCGTGCACCACTTGTTTAGTGTCTTTTTGCCAATAAATTATTAAATCTTTTACGTCAATTTTCTGAGAGTTTTGAAAATAGCAGGATAGGTATGCAGTGTGATGGAGAAATGCCTTCACTGGGTGCACAGTGGCAGCAATACCTTAGACAGAAAGAGAGAAAAATTAAGATTTCCACCAGCTACAAAAGAACACCAAGTTGCACTCAGAGACACAACACTTAACAACAGTGGAAATAAAACCACCAGCATTTAGACACAAATTCTCCCACTAGGTATGACAGGACACGTAGTTGTTCAAACTGATTCACTTAGTCTTGTGGAGTTCGGGTCATAAGATTGTTCCTTATTTTTCTTCATATATTTTACTTTCCAAGGAAGGCCTACCACACAGACATTGTGAGCATCTATATTTTAGAGGACTTATCTGCAGGCCAAAGTCCAAACTATTCTTGTTTGCAGTATCCTGAATGTAATGAGATTCTGCCACAAAAGAGATTGTTGCAAATTTCTGTTTAAAAAGTTAAGTCTCTTAACAAAATAAGACAATATTAAAGTTTTGAAGAACCTGTGAAGTACACACTGAGTGGTAAATATGAGTGTCTAGGGAATACACAACCAGAAGATCAGAAACAAGTGAACACTTTCAGTCTCAATGAAGAATTAATCTAAAGTTTAATGACAAATTAAATGTCAGATTTAACTGTTCTGTAATTAATCTAGAGTTTAATGACAGGGCAAATGTCAGATTTAACTGTTCTGTAATTAATCTAGAGTTTAATGACAGGGCAAATGTCAGATTTAACTGTTCTGTTGCTGATCTTGTTAATAGAAATAAACACAATTATGCCCTCATGGAAAGAAAGGATGAACTGTACTACACAAGGAATTATTTTTCTCCTGCTTTCATCTGTGCATGTATCCATTATTATGAGTGGTGGTGGTCTGGGAGGACCGTCTTTTCTTGGAATAAGAAATGCAGCCCTCTGTCCCAGAAAAAGAAACATCTTTGCTGTGTTCAAAAGGAGGAGAATATTTACAGTCTCTCTCCTGGTGCAAAGTTTTGACTGTTCTTCCAGAGCACCAGACTGCAAAATCATCTCTGCATCTGCCTAAAACTCCAGTTGCCCCATATCAAGCTGCCAGTTTTTAGTTAAATACTGCTCTTCTCTATCATACACAGAGGTGATACACACACATTTTAAAGACAGATTTAAATTGAAAATTTAAGGGCAACATAAAATAAGTGTAATGTAAAGATATAAAGTTGAAGAGAGAAAGTACTTACTATATAAATTTTATAGAGTCCCTGCACATGATTTAAATACATGTCACATAGGCTATATGACCTTGATTGTGCGATGGAAGTGATTAATTACTACTAAGGAATGAGCTTCTTAGTGGATGAGAAAGTATCACATAGCAGGCTACAAACAATCAAAACAGTTTTAACGATTAAAAGTGTGCCTTTTACCTGGGAGAAGTATCATAGCACAAAGGAAGAACATGCAGACCTCCATGACACTGTAAGACGTAGGAAAGAAAGAAATATGTTAGAGTTTGAAAGCACTCCAATACTCCCAAAGAACTGGTAAAGCAAGAAGTTTTAGCAAGAGAGAGTATTAAGAAAGTTAATCTCACCTTTTTCCATAGACTGGTGCAAGGACTTCTATGTGTTTCCCAGCCTTTAGCAACCACAACAAGCATGCCATGGCAGATCTCTGGTTTACAGAGAAGGTGATGTAGTGCAAGATTACTGCAGACTGTATATGCCATGGGAGGAACACAGAGTCTCTGGGCTTCAAAGGCCAGGACAAGTACCCAAAACGCCTGGAGCAGAGGAAAGAGGAATGGAGAGCATGCTTGGCCTGGCAGTGTGGGGAAGAAGATGGGGAATTGAAAGTAGAGGGGGAGGAGAGTGTGATGCAGAAGGAGGAGGTGGGGGAGATAGCACGGTGATGTCAACTACCAGAAGCGACGAAGTGTGTGACCTTCCGTTTTGTGACAGGAACCTATCCCTCACGACAGTAAAGGATAATGGAGAGAAATCCTGTAGGATTTAAAGAGCTGAGGCTAAACAGCAGGTAGTTTGTGGTCAAGAATTGCATTTCTTTAGAAAACACGAAAAAAACCCTATGACTTGTCTCATAAGCAAAACACTCTCTCTGGCTGCTTGGGTTCAGGTGGTATAGTCTGCAAGTACTGGGCCTATAGTCCTGGTAAACAGCCAAATGTCATTCCCATGCACTGGTGAGAGAAGGGCACCTGCAGCTGACTGGTCTGTGTTTGCTACTTTGCATTTTAGCAGCACCTTTGTGGTTTTTCTGTGCATTTCCATATAATTGGGAGAAGCCTCCATACTACCCTTGCCAAGGTCCTTCCCTCTCCTCCTTTAAACAACTCCAAAGAAACCTCTTTTGCGAGAGCAGATGTAAAAACTCTCCAGCTCTCATACTACTTAAAACCAGTGAGATTGCAGTCTGCTGTCCTCACTGGTAGTAGAGTTTCCTCATGGTTTCCCAGTTTTTGTCATGCTTTATTTTAGGCTGGTACACTTGGGTCTTTAGCTTTACTCCAGGTCTCTGGTCTCTTCTTCTGTCTAAGACAGAATTCCACTCAGTCCATTGAGATGTTTTTTGTGAGTGTACTGTAATGTACAGGACTGATGATATTTTTTCCAGGTTCATCCTGCCCTTTCTTAGGAAAGGGGAGAAAGAAGTCCAAATGTCTCAGAGGATATAGATAATTTTCTTTTGAACCTGTCGGAGCAGAAGAGGAGGGAGGGGAGGGAGAGCTCATGCAGAATCCATTGTTGTAGAGAGAGGTCAGTCTCTTTTCTGCTCCAGCTGTCCTTGTGCATGGTGAACTTTTATCAAGGGGTTTTCCTCCCAGGCTGGGCCCCAGTGATTTAAACCAGACAACTGACTGCCTAAGCAAAAATGCCTGTGCCAAGCCACTGAAAACTACAGAAAGTACTTCTCACCAGTCATATTTCCATTCTATAAATAAGAATTTTGGCTTTCAGTCAAATGAAAAATAAAGGATAGCTCTCTTTTTTTTTTTTTTTTTTAATTCAGTGCAGGTGTGTAAAAGGAGAAATTAAAGCAATTTGGCAACTGTAGCCATGAGTGAAGCAGAGAGAGTGTACTGCTATAGCTAGGCATGTTTTGCAATGACTGTCTCACAGAAGCAAAGACCAAAAGCAGAACAGAAAATGAGCTCGAGGGAGAAAAACCCAGGCAAGAACACCAAATAACACTGCTTGCCTTTCTTTATGGTTTGGATTTGAAGCTGTGAGGACAGAAGTCACAGAGTTCCTACATGTTTTCCTGGCTGCCTTCCAGGAGAAGGCGTGTTCCTGGGGGTGCTCGCATGAGGATGGATCCCGTGAGGCTGCAGAGGGGGGTACACCCACGTTCCCTGCGGAGGGGAATTGCCTGTCACTGAGCCTCAGTGTGACAAGCTGCTTCTCTCATGTGGGCTGTTTTACAGAGAATTGCTGAATCATTAATTGGGCCGCTACAACTTTAGTGCTGCAAGCAGCTTTTCCTCCCCTTTTTTATAAAATGCCTTTAACCAGCAAACGAAAATCCTTGGAGCTAGTATCCAAAAGATGGAAGAGAGGAAAGGGAATGACACAGTATCTCTGTGGGCTATTTACACCATTCCTTTTGCATATTCAATACAATTTCTGTGCTCAATTCTCTCTTATATCTGCAGGCCATTGAAAGTCTTGTTGTGTCCCAGAATTGATCAGCAGTCAAAGGGGGCTAGGTGAGAGGGGAAAGACAGACACTGTGCATCTGTGTGTGGATGTGCAGTTTTGCTGTTCACAGGATGAGTGTATCCATCTGTGGAAGTGGCACTTTTTCACAGTGCCACTGATAACTGATGAGATGGGAGGGTTTTGAAGACCCAGGGCTTTAAAATTATCTCTGATATCCAGAATAATGTGAGGTCAGTCCCTGGGGAGGTAAACATTTTCCCTTGCTAAATAAAGCTAGCACTATGTGGTGTGTCATTCTTGCCTTTTGAAGCTTTTTCAGCCTTTGCTGGAGGTGTCTCCATGATTCACAATTACAAATCGTGTGGATGTCAGAGATGAAAAATGGAAAAGTATGTTAATTGAAATTCTGTCAGTATGCAGTAGTCACACTCAACCCTTTATTTACTATCTCTGGAGTCCAATCACTGAAAGGAGAAGAAACCATACGAGTACACACACTTTACAGGCCTGATTCATGATGGCTTTGGTTTGGCCCAGACCAGTCTGAGAAAACTCATGAGGCAGTTCCCACTTGGCTCAGTACAGGGGGATTCCTGCCCTGAATCACAAAATCATAGAATGTTAAGGGTTGGAAGGGACCTTAGAGATCACCTAGTCCCAATGCCCCCTGCCATGGGCAGGGACACCTCTCACTGGACCAGGTTGCTCATAGCCCTATCAAATCAGTCTTTGAACAATGCCAGGGTTGGGACATCTACAACTTCTCTGGGCAACCTGTTTCAGTGTCTCACATTAAAGAATTTCTTCCTGATACCCAGCCTAAATTTCCCCTCTTGCAATTACTCCTTGTCCATTCACTACAGTTCCTGATGAAGAGTCCTTCTCCCTTCCCTGCAGCTGCCTTCAGAAACTGGGAGGTTGCTATGAGGTCTTCACACAACCTTCTCTTTCTCTGCCTATCTTCATGTAGGAGGGGCTTCAGTCCTCTTAACAACTTTGTGGCCCTCCTCTGGACTTGCACCAACAGTCCCATGTCCTTCTTATGTTGGGGGCACCAGAACTGAGTGCAGCACTTCAGGTGGGGTTTCATGAGAGGAGAGTAGAGGGGGAGAATCACCTCCTTCAGTCTGCTGGCCACGCTGCTTTTGATGCAGCCCAGGCTATGGCTGGCTCTCTGGACTGTGAGCACACATGGCCAGCTCATGCTGAGTTTTTCATCAACCCCCAAGTCTTTCTCTGCAGAGTTGCTCTCAATCACTTCTCCACCCAACCTGTTGGTGTCCCTGGGATCGCCCCAACCCAGGTGCAGAACCTTGCACTTTGCTTTGTTGAACTTCATGATATTTGCATTGACCCACCTCTCAAACCTGTCAAGGTCCCTGTGAATGGCAAAGAACCCTCAGATCGATGTTTGGGAAAAAGAGGCAACTTCAGTCCCTTTACTTTTGAGGGCAATTGTCAGAAAGACCTGTATGACTTATTTTGAGATCGGCTTGTGCTTTCTGTCTCTTGCTCCTTCCAGTCCAGCATTTGAAATGAGCATGTAAAACCCCAGTAGGCACAGTGAAGCATGAAAGTCTTGGAGTAAACAAGAGCTTTGTATCTGGTATGCTTGCCTGGGTTTTCATTGCTCTCTTTTTTGCTGTTTTCAATTTTGGATGTAGTCATTACCTTTTGAAAGACACTGTCACATCTGTGCTCTTTGATGACTAAGTTCCTTCATTGCCCTTAAGTTCCTTCCAAAATGTTCCTTTCTTGCATGTTCTCACAGGTAATTAACTTATTTTCTTACAACAGGCACACATATTATATGGGAAGACTCTCCTGCCCCACGTTGAACTCAAAACAAAACTAAACACTGAACTAGTAAATGACTCTCTGTACTTTTCTAGCATGGGGAATTTTTCTAAAATTTCCACCCCATGCAACAGCGAGCAGCTCCATGAGCAGTGCTGTGAGCCTGCTGGAGGCAGGACATCTGTGACAGACTTTCCACTGCTGACCTGAAAGCTGTCCTAGGAGCTAGTAAATGAAATGATCCTAAAAATGTATTTACCAGGCTCCTTCCATGTTGTAAACACAGGTAGATTTGCACAAGTCTTATCAAAGGAAATCCTACTTTAAGAAAATTTCCTTAACAATTCCCCAACTAGTGTCACTGTCAGAAAACTTTTTCTATTGCTCATTCTTTTAGAACAATCTTTTACTCCAAGTTACATTTAAAAATTCTAGGCTTGTTGTTTAATTACTTTGTTATTACATGAAGAAAATCCAATCCTCTGTCTTCTTAATTTTTGATTTCTGAATGTACTTTATATTCCTTCCCATTCAGCAACATCCTTTTATTATATCTAAGATCTTCAGGAGAACCATGACTTTCACTATGATTCTGGGATCACTTTACTCTAACATCTAGAAACTCCTCTTTTAGTAACAATTAAAAAACACCAATTATTTAAATAATACCTTTGGTCCAGAGATCATGGAGCATTCCACTGCCTCTGCAAGCAGAATTCTTCATCCACAACTAGGGGCAGGTATTTCTGAAAGAGGGCACAGTGGCTGCCACACAGTCCCACCGCACAAATCATAGGACACAAATGTGTTCTCCCTGCAAGGGAAACTGTGGGGGAAATTCGGAGGGGAAGAACGTCATCAGACCAGAAATAGACATTAGTTTGGATTAGCTGTGGTGTTTGAGTTCCACCTAAGAGGACAGGTCAGGTTGACATATTTTTCCACACTCTAAGCAACGCCTGGCCACAGAATTGGCAAGTTGGTTGAACCACTTCTGCATCACAGGTACCACACATCTGTTCTCCTTTCCCAGCCCTTGCACTTGCATCCAGGCTAGTAAAGGAAACTTGTCAGCTGGGAAGCAGCAGTTGCTGGGTTCACGTCTCACCAAATCACACCAGCCTGTTTGACTTTGCAATGAAACAGAGAAGGAGCACAGCCCTGTTCCCACACAATTTAGAGGTAACAGCTGATTAACAGACCAGTCAGTTGCTGGAGACTCTACAAGAATCATTGTACAGAAGGGGAAATTCAAATGCCCATTCCCAGGTTGTCTCTCTTCCAAGCCTCCTATTATTGCACAGGAAATGGCATCATGGCTACACAATGCAGTACAGGCATAACCTCAAATAGCAGTTTGTTGAGCACCTCTGGTGTCAAGGTGTGTGCTGTATACAAAAGGATGAATCCATATTTGATTCCTAACTATACCCAAACACAGCTAACAAGTATTAGCAGCCATACAATAAATTCTATGCTTAGTCCTCAGGTATTACATTCGTTATTTTCAGTAAAAGTCTTTCAAAATCAGCTGGGCACGTGACACAAACCTCATACTGCTTTGCAAACAGAAGGATCACTGATCAGGTGCTACTTTTTCTTGCAATAAATTAATCTCAATTATTAAATGAAGATGTGATATTCAGTAGTGCAGTTAAATGAGCCAAGCCTCTGTTCTAGTGCAGAAATCACTCTAGGGACACATACTGATTTTGTCACAGTGCTTCTTATGGCACATTAACTGATTTACAAAGTAAAGGAAAAGATTCTGCCTTTTGGTTTTAGTTCCCTCCCTTCAACCACCAGAATTACAGGAGCTGGGGAGAAAGGACCCGATTCTCCTATTAACTGGTGTAAATTAAAACAGCATCCTTATAACATGCTTAATTGGACAACACCCTGCAGATCCACTTTGGTCCTTTTGCCCAGGTCCTGATTATAAACATCCTGTTTCAGAAATTCAGGAAATAATTGTGCTGATGAATGGGTCTGTCTGACTCATGCTATGGACTGGTCAGCTTGCTCCAGGGAAGAAGGGATGTGTGTGAAGCTGCTATGATAGCAGCTGTGACTCAAATGAAACAGAGAGCAGTGGTGGAGTCACTTCACTAATAGCAATTATATTTTTATGAAGGTATGCTCCTACTTGTTTATAGGAGCATTACAAAGGCTTGGGTCTGTAACTGTCCAAATCATTGTCAGATAAAGAAAACAGGCTAAAGCACTGAGTTGAAGGATGACTGCAATACTAGGGAATGCCTTATTTCCTTCTCCAGAGTTCGTTCTTGTCTCAGAGGCATCAAAGTACTCCAGTATGGATCTTGCCTGACGTTCATTCTTTCCTCTGTCCTCAGTGCCTGTCCTCCACTGTGTGCAGAAAGCCCAGATCACAGAAAATCAACATTTTCCTATCACAAATACATTTGTGCTACTTATAGCAAGGACTCTCTGTGCAAAAGAAGCTTCCTCTTTTAAGTTGAAATTCCCCTTTCAAAGTACACTTAATTCTCCCACAAGTGTCAGTGTTAGTCACAGTGTCCCTGAGCTGCTGTGTAGTCCTGGTCTTCATGAAAATTTTTGCTTGGATTTTGCCTGAAGGAAATAACCCTTTTTGAATAAGACTAAGTTTTCAAGGCTGGCAAATTCCATTCACTTTTCTTTGCTTAAATAAGTCTTAGAATATGAAATACATTTTTTTTGGCAAAGACTGAAGTTACTACAATGAGATTAAACAAAACTGTCTGTCCTTCCCCAGTACTCCACTGCTGAAAGTCACCAAGTTAATTTAAGAACTGATGACACAGTAAAAATACAGCTGAACAAATTGTTATATAAGAACAGTGATATCGGGACTGATTCCATAATATTTATGGGAAATTAGAGAAATTTAAGGCCCTATTTATGCCATAGCTGCCCTTCTTGCCATGTTTTCATTGACTTTGCTACATGACTGAGTAAAGAAGTTGTGCTTATGTGTTTGACTATTTATATGTATAATTCTTTGATAAATGGATAACTTCATTTTTCTGTACTGCCAATATATTTACATGGAATTTCATTTCTCCTGTAATCTCATTTTGATTCTGCCAGCTTAGTAAAACTTGTAATTTTATCATCCATTTAGATTTATTTCAAGTTGGCTTCTGAGCATGCAGTGGAGCCTCATAAAAGCCCAGCTTAATGACTGCAGTTGTTTTCACCAGCTGTAGATCAAACACTATTCACACCTGAGTCTTTTTTGTCTGAATCTCACTTTATACATGGCATTCAAAAAGGGGCTGCCTGGGGAAAAAAAATTTCCATCCTGTATCCTTTGCCTATTAAGCATCTGTATCTATTGCCTATTATTAGAAATGAATTCCAAATCAGTTTCTATACGCACGTTTTTCTTTGCCCAGGACAAACTACTCAACTGCTCTGATTAAAAATAGAGAAGTAGGCTGTTAGGAGTGAAGAAGGGGAAGTTTTTTCTCCAGTCTGTAGCAATCAGAGGACTATAATTTACTTTTAACAGTTTCCTGTGAATGCAGCCAAAAGAATAATTTCTTCAACTAGATTGATTGAAGACTAATTGGACCTAATTTAAGTGTTTCCCAAACATGTTCAGCAAAAATCTAAAACCTAGGAGCATTTGCAGGCTTTTTTCCTTGATTTTTTTCCTAGCATGCAACTTAGTCTTGCAGTTAGCAAGAAAACAGGAGAGGTGCATAGGATTTTCAGAGATGATGGAGCATCCTCCTCGCACTCTAAGATGTCACCAAAAGTAATGATGGATGAGACCTAAACATTGCACTGGAAGTGATCAGATTGGAAATGTTAAATATTCTCTGTCTTTCTGCCTACTGAGTCTCACCGTTTATGCTGAATGTCATACTCATTTATTGAGTTCAGTTTTCACCTGAAATCACCAACCAGCCAGGCTGGTTGCAGTTGTATCAGACAGTAGTGCTCCTTGTATGAGCACGGGTAACTTTTGATGAGATGGGATGTGGTTCCTAGTTCATGGTGAAAGTTTTGCTATGCATTTATAGGTTAGCTTTGCCTATACTTTTATTGATAGTAATAGATATTTGATGCTGATAGCTCTGTTTGCAATGTATTGCCTGGGATTTTCTTTTAAAAACTTGTTGAATGTCTGAATCAGAAGAGAATCTAAAATGTTTGAAGCAAGACAGAGAGTGAATAGGCAAGGAAAGAGAAACTAGATCAGGCTTTAATTGAAACACATAAAAACTACATGAGAAGACCATAGAGAGGCAGGGATTTTATAGAACACAATTAGGAGTTAGCAGCAGATAAGAAGGTTTTTAAGAAGAGGTTAGTGAGAACACTCCAGTCGTGTTAGGGGAAAAAATATACTTGATGGTAGATCAAGAAGAAAAGGTAAGCAATTATTCAGAAAGACAGACTGAACTCGAAAGCCCATGCTTAAGAGTGAATTTTCATCAGAATTTCAGCCACTTCTTTGTCTCTTGCTGAAAGAAAACCTTGAAGTTGAAATTGAAGAAAGAACAGGAAGATACAAAGCAAGGATTGAAAATAGATCTCCAAGTCGGCATATACAGAAAGAGGAAACATGTTCTTTGTTGAAACAGGTCACACTACACACTGTGTATATTTCTTATATAGCACAACCATAACAGCTCAGAGATATCTGGAAAGATGTTTCCTTGCAGCCTAGATTCCAGCTCTGTAAAAGTTTCCCCTGGAGGTATGTAGCAGCAAGGATAAGATGCTATGGTGTGCACAAAGCCCCAGTGAAATTCACAGTTGTGCATCAGGGCTGCATCAGGGTTAAAAAGCTTTGCCAGTCTGGAGCTGCTTGTGATACTGTGAGACACTCACACTGTGATAGGATGATGTGCAAGAGATTGACTGAAGCATATGGGGACACATGGGGACATAAGCCCGCTTCATTTAGACTGCCCTGGGTACAGCAAGACTTCTACTATAATTAAGAGTTTGAATGGTCACATCCAGAAAACAAGACATGCTAAACCTAGTTCATGGGGAGAATGCAATGTTTCCAAATGGAAATTTTTACTATTAACACACTGAGGAGGGACTCAGCTACATGAGTCTATGGGAAAAGCTTGCAAAAATATATCTTCAGTCTAATCACTTTCTAGGATGTGGCTTTCTTATTCTGTGCTAATAGGTAGCTGATTTCCCTCAGGAGTCCCAATCTAAAAGCTTTTTCTGCTAATGGGCACCTTCATCATCTCCTTTAAAAAAAAAGGATGCATCACTATCAAAAGGGCACAAACAAATCCCCCTTCTCTTCTTTGGGAGGCTCAGGTTCATGAGGAGATTCTGACTTACTTTGTCACACTGCAGGACTGCTCTGTGTAACAGTCTCAAGGCAGTCCTGTAGTAGATCAGATCACTTCTGAACCAGCTCCGTTTTGCACAGAAGAGTTATGAAATGTCTTGGTCAGAGAAGGAGAAGGAGCAGAAAGACCTCCATTTACTAGTGTTCCACATGATATATGGGAGCTCTGGGTTCATAGTGCTGCTCCCAGCACTGTATTAAGAGTTTTGTGTTTAATATTATTATGCTAAATGCATAGATGGGGGTTGGGGCTGAGAAAAGAAGAGCAGGAATGACCTCTTCTGTGAGACTGCTCACATCGTACAGCTAAAGCAGTATTCCCCCTTTCTAATTCACAGGTTCAGGAGACGTTGAGAATTGCCATCTACCAGGGAATAGCTGTCTACAGTGCTATTCCATAATGTGAGAGTTGGAAGCATACAAACATCTGACAGGCAGGACTGGGAAGGGAATTGGCCTGCACCCTCCCCACCTCTGAATGAGAGCTCTAACCACTAAGCAACTGTAAAAATAGTCCCCATCTAACAGGCAGAGAGAGACACCATCCTTCTAACTTGATTTCCAAGGGAATAAGCACCTGCAATCCAATTTTGTGCAGAGACTGATTCAATAAATATGTTCTGAGACAACCAACTACGTCAAGTCCATCAAAGAAGACAAAGAGAAGAAAGGCTGGGACTCGGCTGGGACTGGCTCTTAGTAGGGCCTGAATTAGTAAGCCACCTCTAGGCATCTCAGGTTTTGTCACCTGGCAACGGGAAACCCTGAAGGCCTATAGAATTTAGGTTAAATAACAACTGTAAAGGGGCTTTTATCTTTGTCAGTCTCTGTTTGGATGCCTTAAATCCAGTCCAGGAACCATTCTAAGTGCTGAGAAACTTCAGTGGATTTGTCCTAACCGGACAGACTTTTTCTATCCTTTCATGGCCAGGGGCAGGTCCTGCACTGCTTTTTGTGATGTCTTTGGTCACTGGTGATTACCAATGTCTGCTGAAAAATACATCCCACTTCTTCTAAATTCATAGCATGGAAAAAACTTCTGGAGAGTGAAGGAAATCTCATAGAAGGTACCTACTGCAGTTCCTAGGAGCCATGGGCAGCAGTGCCTGGAAAAACACTCTACAATCCAGGAAAGACTGAGATTTAAAATTCTGCTGGTCCCAGAGCCCATTTTGGCAAGTCCTAATAGTTGTCCAGGAAAGAGAACTGTCAGGCACACCCTGCTTAGTGCAGTAATGTGTCCTTCAGAGGAAGGAGTTGCTATTACAGGGCAAGGGAGCTACATTTTAACTTTAGTCCTTAAGTTTATTGAATCGACTGGATCTTACAGGATGTTCCAGTTAAACTGGGAGTGGAGTTTATTTAATATATAATGCCTGCATTTTGAGAGATGGAGATTAAAGCATTCCGTGCGTTTGGAGAGGATTTCATTCTCATGGCATCTGGTTTTGCAACTTGTTTAAACAAAGTATGATTCTTTTATGTGGAAGTGATGCTAACATGCAAAGGAATAAAACACATTAAATTTAAATACAGGGAATTAGATTACAAATACTTAACCCTGTATATGTGCTGATGTACTGAATTGCTCTTGTCCCATGAATCCTATATACTTATTCACTCTTTTCCTGTATTATGCCAGCTGGAAGAATTATGACATTTGAGACCACAGCAGAGAGAATATGCTTTTCAATTCAAGTCCTCCCTGAGCATAAGACAATCTGGCAGTCCTCCTAGTCAAAAATAAACCCAAAAACTGGCAGAAAATGGTGGAAAATGACTGCAGTCTCTTCTGCAGTGCAAGTCCACTGTGTGGAAATATTATCAAAAGAGAAATGTAAGATTTTACTCTTAAATGTTTTTGAAGGTTTTTTATATGTACCTTGTAATAAATTAAACTCATTGCTGAAAAATAGAAATAATCACATGTTGACAACTTATAATCACTCAATCACTTTTGTGCATTTTTTAAATAAATATTGAGAATGACTAGTCTCTTTGAAGACATCACTTGGAGGCAGCAGTGAAATAATAAGCTCCTTTAGACAAAGCTTAGGTATTTAAAGCTCTCTTTCCATACTCTCCTATCCAAAGCACTGCTAATGGTGGTTTTATTTGCTTAACTAAATTTCTTATAAATGTCCCTGCAAGAAAGTTCTTTTGCCAGGTGTGACCTTCCTTCAGCTAGGGTGAATAAAATGACTTTATTCCCCCAACCCTTTGCTGCTAATAGGACCAAAAATTATTGAAAAATCATTGAGAGAGTACAAGATATTGACAGGTGCAATGGGAGTATCAACAATGTCGGAGAAAATATTGGTGAATTAGATCATCAATGAAATTAAACAGCCAGAGGAAGTGACAGAAACTGACAGCATCATCAACTCACCTCTTATCTTATGTGGGATTTGGTAAAAGAGCTGTGCAGTAATCTCCTCCTCACCCTGAAAACTTCCTATTTTGAGACCCTTCTATCATGGCTTGAAAAGAGGTTGACAACATGAAAACTGCTAGCAGAAGAGTTCCATTTTCAGGGTTTGACATGGAGCTAAATTGAAGATAATCCCCTGATGTTAAAGGGGACAGAAAAAGGAGAGGGAACAGTGTATTTCAGAGATGCAAGATGTGACATCCCTCAATACATTTGAGCAGTTGAAGAGAAAAAAGGATCCCATCCGTAAGGCTAAGTAGCACAGGTAGTTTTCTCTTGGACCATCAAGATGCAGATTACTGCTGTCCTGAGGTTAGTCCAAAGAGATGACAGCTCAGGACTCTCAAAGTTGTATAGAGATATTTCCCTACTAGTGAGTAATATTTGTAACCTTTAGAAACTGTGATTGTGTCTGTGCGGCAACTTGTACACTTCCAAATATGTAGAAATTGCTGTCTTAAATCATATTGCATTGCAAGGGTTGGAGACTCTGCTGGTACTGTATGAGCTTGCCAAAATGGGAAAGAGAGGGTTTTAAGCCATTTTGAATGAAACAAGGGCAATTAGGTTGAATAATGGAAAATTGCCTAAGTTGCTCAATAAACAGCAATTCTGATAAGCTTAGAAGCTGCCTCAAAGAGACTGGAAAAAGGTTATGTTTGTTTTATTACCATTATCATGTGTTCTTATGTCTCAGACAGGTAATTTCACAATCTGAATCCCATTTGTGCTCATATAAAGTGCAGTTCTTAACTTCATCCTATATCTTAAAAGTATATTAATTCACTTTATTGCGGCTGTAATTTAATTTGAGCACTGTCTTGCTTTATTTTAGTTAGCTTAGTGGGAAATACTGGTTTTAAGCTTCTTAGTTTATTAATAAGTAATCATCCTTGTAAAAGGCTCTCAGGCATAGGGTTTTTCCCTTTCAGAAATGTAGTCAGGTTATAAAAGCTACAGTCATTCTGCTGGTAAACATTTATTTCTATCTCTTGATGTGTACCTGTGTTCTTCACAGTACTTTATACACTCCTGTGTAAGACACTTGCTTACCTTAGCTTTTAAGACTATGACATTAGATGCCTACATATATACCTGTGTGTCAGTGAGTACTATATCAACGGGCTATGAATAAAAAAAAAATCTAGCTATTTCTAATTATATGTAACTTGAGAAGGTTTAAAGGACTGTTTGTGCAGTTACGGTCTCCTAAAAATCTGTTTGGTCCACACTGCAGTTCCCACTGTACTTGTCATCCTTCATCATTAGGCTCTACTTTTGAGCTACTGTAACTTCTAGAACTTGAAGTACTTCACCTTGAATTTGCACTACGTATAACAGCCAGTGGATCTTGAAATATTCTTCAAGTTGATTTAATGTGCTTCTGGTACCTCATCACAGATCTGTCATACACAAATGAAAAGCTGTGGAGTTTATTAGCAATGCTGTAAATATTCAGTCCACCAGAATATGCCAAAAAATGATTATATAATCAACAAAGGTGTTTTTTTATACATTTCAGATTTACATTTTTATTGCAAAGGCAGGCTTTTCAGAACTCAGAAATCCCTGCATATATTATAACGCTCCACCTACCTTGCCCAGTGCATTCACTCATGGAGGCCTGAAGGAATCAATGTACCAAAAGTAGTATTGTGCAAGAATGGCATAGTCAAAACCTCATTAATTGAGGCAGATGTATCTGCTTACATGTAGCACCATTCAAACACCTCCTCCAATGCACAATTTCTGTCATGTACTATTTATATCCTAGAAAAAGTCAGGAGCAGCACTGGAGTACCTCAGTACAAAGGCACACTAACACTTGAAATAAGACCTGTTATCAAGGATTTTGTTTTTATGAAGCATAAAGGCTGGGTTACAGTCTGGTGAGGAAAAGACCTGAAGAAATGGAACAGCCTTAATAAAAAGACATTTTAATTTCACTGACATTATCAATTACATTGACCTGCTCAGATGTTAATGATGTGAATGTTAACACCTCTGGTTATGATGTGATTAAGACAGATAGAGAGGAAAAAAAGAGTTTCAGAGGTAGGACTATACAGGGAAGATACAATTACCTTGCTTTAGGTCTGTAGCTCATAGAACCATGAATTATTTAGGTTGGAAGTGACCTCTGGGGGTCATCTGGGGAACCTCCCTGCTCAAAGTAAGTCTAATTAGATCAGGTTGCTCAGGACCATTTCTAGCCGAGTCTTGAACACCTCTTGGAAAGGAGATCCTGTAACCTCTCTGGGCAACTTCTTCCAATATTTGACCACTCTCAAGGTAAAAAAAGAAACCCAAATCAAACCAAAAAAAGGTGATCTATAATTGAAATTTTTCATGTTCTAACTTGTGTCTTTTGCCTCTCGTGTTATTGCTGTGCACCTGCAGCAAGAGGTGAATTAGAAGTGAAGATTCCTGAATGCCTGTGGACCAGTGTGCCAACTAACACTGGAAAATACAATAGAGGCAGCAGGGTGGAAGGGGAGAATAAGAGGAATATGAAAAGGCCAACCCCTTAAAAGGGTTAGAAAACTTGCAATTACATTGATGAGTTACACCTAACCAAGTTTCTGTAACGGGCAGAATTCAAATCTGCACTGTTATGGGAAATTAAAAACTGAAAAGTTTGCAGTTACCAATTAAACATCAATAGAGTTTCATTTTTGTTCAAAGACTTTCTGACTCTCTGGACAGAAGGGACCTCCCTGTTCACCTAGGCTGACCCTCCCTGTGCAGAGGCTGGATAATGTATTTTCAGAATTAGATCAAAGAATGTCTTTTAAAAAGAGATCTAATCTTGTCTTCTGCATTCAAAGGGATGGTGACCTAACCACTTTTTCCAAAAAGTTGGTAAAATGTCACTTACATAACTTAAAAGCCTTACGAGCGTAAGATAAATATTTTGGACTTCACTACAAGGAATAAAGATGAAAGCTGCTGAATTGGAAGTTGGTGGTTACCAAGAGACCAGTGTTCAAGGCCTGATTATATTTAGCGTGCCCAATCACATGAGAGTCTCAAACACAGGCAGCTTCAAAAGCTTTCATTTCTGAAATCTCAAGAAAGTTATAAGGAGAATCTGTTCGGGTAATATATCTGGGCAGAACAATGTACATGGAAGATGATGGCTCTTGAGGAGCATTTATTAGCTGTCCAAAAGTCACCGTCAAAGAAAAGAGCATTGGCTATACTGTTTTCAGTTGGTAAGGGAAAGCCATGATTAGAAATAAAGAAGCAATTTATAACAAATGAAAAAACTGGATACAAGCTGGAAGAATGTTGAATGAAGAGCCACAAATCTTGGGAAATTGATATGGGAAGATAAGGCTGCCAAAGAAGAAAATCTCTGACTGGAAAGTCAAAAGACAATACAAAGTGAAGAGCATAAATGTAAGAAAAAAACTAACCCTGCCCCCCTCAAGCCCCAGAAATGTTTGGCCATAGCTAGATGCAGCTGGTAAAACTGCTTCTAACGGTGCAGAAAAGACAAAAGAATAATTTCCTTACTGTATTTGAAAGAAAGCAGTGTGATACGCGTATGTCAAATGAACTGCTTTTTGACCCACTGATTACTGGCATGTTAAATAACAGATGCTAACACTGAGAAATCTGCAGGTCCAGATTATTTGCTCCTATGAGTTGTAAAAGTATTGGCCAAGTTGACTTCTGCACGTCTGATTATTTTAACAAATATGGGAATGATGGAAAGACACCAGCAAATCATGTCTTAGTGATAATATTGTGTCAATATTCAGAGAACGAGGATGATACTGCTAATTATAACTTAGTTAGCCTGATTCAGTCATGGTAAAATCAGGGAAAAGCGGTTAAGGGATTAGCAGAGAAAGACCTGAAGGGTAAGATTATAATTAATGTCAGTTAGCATGTTTTTAGGGAAATGAGTCAGATCAAACAGTTGTGCTGGGAAGACAGCAAGATGCACCGATAAAGGCAAGACCATTGAAACACAATATACAGATGTTTACAAGGCAGCTGGTTTAGAAGATCATTACACTGCTGAGCTTTGCACAGTGCAGTGAGAAGAGAGCCCACATAAACTGGCTTAATAACTGGCTGAACGAGGGCTCCCAGTACCTCTTTGCAAAGCAGAAGCCGTGGCTGAGCGATTGTGCTGTGTTACTCAGAAGCATCAGCTGGCAGTGGGCTGCTCGGGTGCTGGGTGCTGTGGCTGCCTTTGAAAGCGCTGCTGGGCAGCCACACCGTGACTGAGCACACACTGGTACGTGGGTCTGTGCTCAACAGCTCCTTGTGGTGGCGCAGATCCATGTGCCATGTGAGCATGGAGAGCCTGAGGACTCTCATTGTGTAACTAGCACAAAACCATAGGTAAGTGGACCACATTGTCTTCCCCCTGATGATTTTAAGAAAAAATGCCTGCTTTCTGAGCAAAAGAGTGGAAGACTTTAGCTGATAGTCCATAGCTCAGATGATCTTGGTGCAAATCAGGTCAGAGGGTCTGATAGCCTTGGGCTGGCTTTTCTTGGGTGGGAAAGCCAACTGGAATCCTCCCTGATTGTGACAGGAATGCCCCAGAAAGATATTTTCCAAGTCTTGTTACCTAATTAAGTCAGAACTTTTCTTTTTCAACTCATTGTTCAAGTTGGAAACGGTTTGGAGATAAGATTGTAACACACCAGGAGTTCCCCCTGCTTTCCTGATAAGAGAGGCTGAAATTTGTTTTGTTTAAACTTAACAGAAGAAAATTCAGCCACCGGATAAACTAGGCATGGAAAATTTTTGTCAGAAGGCAATTATGGGCAATTGCAAACAAGAGATTTGAATTTAAACCCTTATGCATTCAAAACCAAATGAGCATTACAGATTCAATAAAACTACATTTTAGATTATGTATCTTTTGCTTAGTCTCAATTTTTCATTTTTTTCCAAAGAAAGGGGCTCTGTGTAGACACATCTTTCTCTGCTTCCCACAACCTGTGTCCTGAAGCAGTGAGCAGGGGCAGACTAAAGGGAATTTTTAAAGGATTTTTCAGAATGAGTCTTGGGTGCTTTCTTCTTAGGTGCATTTCTCTTTCAGTAAGGATAAAGAAGTACCACAGTGGAACATTTATTCTGACCTGTGGGGAATGTGTCATGATTTGTTTCCTGCCTGAAGACTGATGAAGCTGCTAGCATGTGAAACTCTAGTTGTTGGCCATGCTGACAGAAGAGGAATTTGTAGTTTTTAAGAAGTGTCATTAATCATACCTCGTGTCAGGGAGTGAAGAGTGCAGCAGTGGCAGCACAATGCCAAGGAAAGAAGGAGCTGACAACAAAGGGAGCAGGACTAAAGGATTGTCTGACTGGCTGTGTGGCTGTTTGGTGCTGTGTTGTGGGTGTGGAGTGTGCTGCTGTCACAGGTAAGGGTGGTCCCCAGCCAGATATAGATGGGAAGCTGAGCTCTAATTCAGAAGGTGACTTTCACAATGCACATGCCTTTGGGAGAGGTGTGGAAGGTGGAAGTAGGTTGCTTGCCCAAACTTTTCACTCTTTCGCTTCCCAGTCTTTGTGCCAAGACGATTTTGTACTTGTGTACCTTAAAATTATTTTTGAAGTTGATCAAATTAGTTTCCAAATACATTTCAATTGTTAAATAATGTCTGTGAGGGATATGAAGTGTAGCTGATGACAGAGAACATCTAAGATTTATGTGCTGTCATTAGCTGTACATGAAGTTTAGTGCTATAAGCCGTACTTGAAAGCCTTCTGTCTAATGTAAACAGTACATTTCTTGTACCTTTTGGTAATTAGGTAAATAGGCATGAAAAAAAGGTGAAATAGCATAAACAGAACCATTCCAGGCACAGATCTACACTAAATGTTACAGGCATTTGCATTATTTATTATGGGATATTCATGAACAACCTCGGAATCTCTGCCATGAGAAAAATTCAGCCAAAACTAAATTTCAAAGTCTTCATAAAAAGAAATCATAAACCTGAGTACTGGTACTTTAACAGTGGCATTTGAGCAAAAATGGATGGCTATAAATTAATCCAAGCAAATTTAAAACAGACGCTAGAAGACTTTAATCACTGAAGAATGAATTTCTGGAACATCTTTGCACACTGAGATGTAGGTGCAACACAGTTTGAGTCAAATATAGCACAAAAGAGGCAGAAAACATGGCTATGGTATGTCATAAACTGATAGAAATGTAGCTGATAAATTGAGAAGTTGATAGACCTAATGATGGGAGAATGATGGGCTGGGGAGGGTGTCAGTTTAGCCCCAGGCTTCCAGCCAGAATTGCTCCTCTACACAAAAGCAGGCAGAGTAGGAGCAAGCACCAGGTAGTAACCATGCCTGGCAATATCTTGTCAGGTCCCTGTGTCTGCACAGAAATGTCACAGCTGCAGAACACTCTGTGAAGGAGTTTCGTGAGGCAGTACCTACCAAACACATTAGAAGAACAAGTCTTTAGTATCATAAAAAATCTGCAAGTTACAGTGATCTCCAAGGCCTTCTATAAATATTCTTTTGTCTCTGGGAGACATCTCTTTCCTGCAAATACAACTCGGTGTGATGCGACCGGCTGACTCAGATCTGGGTCAGGTTTGTTAAGGAAGCTGATTTTCTGTAGTTACATGCACCTTGTGAAGGCCAAGCACATGTTCTCCTCAAGATTTAGATGGAAACTCACTGGTTGCCTGGGTATTCCCCTGTACCCTTATCTCACCACTCTGCCTTTTCCCTGAATCAATGCTGCCCAGATGCTCGGTTCCGGAATTTCTCCCCCCATCTGGCATTTTACTCTTTGACATTTCAAGTTTGTTCCATGTGTATGATAATGTTGTTTCAGTGATTTCTATTTCTGCTTTCACTTTCCTTGATAGTGTTCTCTCTGCTCTATATGTTAGAATATGAAACTTTTGTGCCTGGTTTTAGTAGGTATTCTCAGAAACTGCACATTCCCCTTTATCCTGCTTATGAGGACCTTATTCCCAGTCATTCCATCTTTAACCCAAATATTTTCCTGCCTTGTATGTACATCTTTGTGAACTAGTTGGGCTTATCACTACAACTGCTGGTATTTGAATATTTTCTATGCACCTGCCAGCTGCTGTTTTGCTGACATTGTTTGGCATGTTTATTTATTTTGATTTTTTTCCCCTAGTTTTTACTGAAATAGTTTAAAATAGGTTGTTTAGTATCATGTAATCTGTGCCTTTAAAGACCTTTGGGATTTTGATTTGGTTGTCATTCAGATATTCCTTTCTTAATGAATCACACAATTCTGATCATTAATGAATAGTTCTGATTAAACCAACCCACCAAACCCAAGCACCCCACAACAAAACTCTTCAGGGTGGGGGGAAAACCCCACTTCCTCTTTTTATTCTGAACTCTTTCTGAGAAAATGGATAGCATTTCTTCCAATGAACACAACATTCTTCCTACCTTTGCA
The DNA here is from genome assembly GCA_013398175.1 of Climacteris rufus. Lineage (NCBI taxonomy): Eukaryota > Metazoa > Chordata > Aves > Passeriformes > Climacteridae > Climacteris > Climacteris rufus. The sequence continues at coordinate 316,288 of VZRZ01000218.1, read as the reverse complement.
TTGGCATGTCAAAAAATATTCTCCTTTATCTCCCTTTACAAAAGGCAACCAATACTTCCCAAACCAATGCCATTCCTTTAATGGTTCTCTCTTTTACTAGTCCAAATGATTTTCATGTACAACAGAAAGTGCTGGTTGAATCTGAGCTTTTTCAAGATTTCATCAACATCTCATAATTTTTAGAGCTGCCATGTTATTTACACAGTGCCACCCCAGAGACATTGAAACTTATTTTTTATTGTGATTTTTCTGTACCAAGGTTAGTGATTTCATCCAACATCTTGGAATCACAGAATCGTTTATGTTGGGAAAGACCCTTAAGATCATCAAGTTCAACCATAAACCTGATACTGTCAAGTCCAGCATTAAACCAAGTCCCTAAGTGCCAGACCTACATGTCTTTTAAATACTTCCAGGGTTAGTGACTCAGCCCCTTCCCTGGGCAGTCTCTTCCAATACCTGACCACCCTTTCCATGAAACAATCTTCCCTAATAACCAATCTAAACCTCCCTGAAAACTTGAAGCCATTTTGTCTTGTCCTGTTCCTTGTTACTTGGGAGATGAGACTGACCCTCATGTGCCTACAATCTCCTTACAGGGAGTTGTAGAGAGTGATAAGGTCCCCCTTGAGCATCCTATTCTCCAGGCTGAACAACCCCAGCTCCCTCAACTGTTCCTCACAGGACTTGTGCTCCAGACTCTTGACCACCTCCATTTCCCTTCTCTGAACACTCTCCAGCAACTCAATGTCCTTCTGGTATTGAGGGGCCCAAAACTGAGCACAGGATTTGAGATGTGGTCTCACCAGTGCTGAGTACAGTGGGACAATCTCTGCTCTGGCCCTGCTGGCCACATTACTGCTGATCCAGGCCAGGTGCCATTGGCCTTCTTGGCCACCTGGGCACAGCTGGCTCATGTTCAGTCACTGTCAACCAGCACCCCCAGGTCCTTTTCTGCCAGGCAGCTTTCCAGCCACTCTTCCCCCAGCCTGTAGTGTTGCATGGGGTTGTTGTGATACAAGTGCAGGACCTGGCAAGATCTTCCACTGTCTTGTTCTTTTTTCTATATTTCCTGGGACTTGTGATTTCTATTTTAAGGACTCCAATGCATTCAAGTCCTATTATGTGCAAATGTTAGGTAACAAAATCACAAACAATAAGCACATCATTCATGCTGCTATCTTTTATTCTGTCTATTTTATTCTATTTCAACTCTGCCTCTGTCCACGAAGGAGTATGTGAAAATCTAGCAATGTACGACACAATAACCTGTCAGCAGTTATTTAATTATTGGATGGAACATAAACTTCCATTGCAGCATTTAGAGGGAGGCTGGATAGGCTCTCTGAGGCATGGAAGGACTTACTGTAAAGCTCTGAAGATGTTCAGGTAAGATCAGCAGATTTTTATTCATGCTTGAGAGAAGGGACAAAGTTGGCTTCATTCTTCCTGAGGGCAGACAGCTCCATGTTCTTAGTTTTCAGACTGTGTGTTCCTATGTGTGTGTTTCTGGAAGGGAAGAGAATGTGTAATGATAGTGAAGGTATATAATCACAGTTACAGTAGAGCAGAAGTTCCCAGTCTCCTGTCTCTGGGCATTTTCATCAACAGCAGCAACACTGGTCATCACAACCAGCAGAAGCAGCACCAGAAACACCTTATTTCTTCACCTGTTGTCCCATACCTACATTTCACCAGAGGAGCTCTCTTTTGGGGTCCTAAATTTGCTGGAGCAGGAGGATTTTGAAGTGGATCTAGTAGATCCAAGGGGCTACAAGTCTCCTGCATAGTTGTTCTAGCTGAGGTGTTGCCTTAAAAGGCTAGCCTAAAAACAGAGACTAGTCAGGAGTAAGGGAATAAAGGTGGGAATTTATTTGAGAGGCCTTCAAAGGTACACTTAGGGCAGACTGAGCCCCCCAGGGGCATCACCCAAATGGATGACGAGTCACGAGTTCTCCAGATATTTATAGGTTTGGTCCATTTGCATATCAGCATAAATTCACCAATTAAAACTTTGCAATTTCCCCCTAGCTCCCCTAGCTCGCTCCCCCACCCCCTGCCCTGCATCCCCCCAGAAGCTTGGGCCTGGGCAGTCTAAGTGTCCTTGAAGAGCAAGCCCAGAGAGGCTTTGTTATGTCTATCTTGGCATGAGAGAACAGCAGCTAACAGGCTATAAAGCATCTCAGAGTTACACATTAGCAATACAGAATTCAGAAAAATAGAAGGGTTAAAACCTAAGGCATCAGAGGGGCCTGTGTAGCTGGAAGTCCCAGTGGTTTCAAACGCACACCTCCCCCTGTTGCTGCACACCTGTAGGGCTGATGCCACGAGGATGCACTGGACTCAATTACCTTCTGTCTGCTACTCAGCCAGTGGAGTCTGAATAGCATTTTAAGCAAATTCTGGGTTTGTTGAGTACATATGACTTTGATTCATATCTTAATAAATGCAGTATGATCAAAAAGCTCAGGTTTACTACTCAGCCACACCTATGTACATCTGGGAAATCCCAGACCCGCAGTGGGAGGCCACTCAGCCTCACATGGCACAGCTGGAATACAGGCAGGGATCCTCAGGGATTTGTGGCTAGAAAGCCTCATGCAGTGGAAGGGGGCAGGGTGTTAGGAGGTACATAAGGCATATCCTAGCTCCTAACTAGAGGCACTTTGGAGACACAGTGTAGGGCCTTTGCTGCTTTTCCATTGCAGCTTCTGCAGGGAAGCCCTGCAGTGCTAGTCTGATGTTTGGGTGTCTGTAATTACAGACACAAGTGCAAGCTCACCTCAGAGACTGTGGGTAGGAAGAACAGTGGTCACCTGAGGGCTGAGTGGCTTTAGATGACTTGGAGGGAACGATGGGGGAGAGGGAGAAAGTGTTAGATGAGTGAGGGGGAGGATTACTGAAAAGTGTAATGAGCAGACTAACAAATCAACAGGAAGCCTTGTGTTTGGGTGATGAATAAAATCTTCCATGGAAAGCATTTCCACTGGCTTGACTTTCAGCCTGCACAGAGGTGGACAGAAAATCCCTGTTACTGTTACTGTTAACAGTCCTGATAGGCACCCTGATGGCTCCACAGGGTAGCAAGGATGAGCACAATGCTTGGGACACAGTGATGCTGCCACACATCACTCTGCAGCCAGCCAGATAAATGCAGGAGGGAGAACAGTCTGACAGAAATTGACAGTGTTGGCTGAGCATTGCAACCATGCAATCAAGTCATGCATTTGCCCACTGTAGCTGATCATGGTGCTCCTGATCTGGCTTTTTTTGATTCATTTGGAACAAAGGAGGTTTGGTGCAAGGACCTCATGGTGTACCATGTGAAATGACAGCTACTGCGACCAATCAATTTCTCTTGATGCCTTCAACTCCACCCTCAGGCTTGAACCAGCCTAGGAGGTCCTAAGTATAAAGGTAATACAGGTAAAGCCTGGGAGGGCTGCAGTTTGTGTAGAGCCTTTCTTCTCTCTGGATCTGTGGCTGGGCTAATGAAGGGAGTTAATAATGTGACACCCAGCACTGTTATTTTTACATGAAGTGGTATATTCTCCTTTAACAGCAGAATTCTTCACTCACTGTTCATAGTCCAAGTCTAATTCCGTAGCATGAGTTGAATGAGAACATTTTACCCAAAAATTAGGCTTCCAAAGGACTTGTTTATCAGCTTGTTGTAGTTCTAAGGCAGTTTATACTTCAATGTCCACTTTTCCTTCGTATTTTTTCTCTTTCTAAAGCATAATGTCTTGTAATTGCTCTTTTAGCATTGATTGAAGATAATGCAAAACTATCAATAATACAACGATACAACATTAAATGGCAGTATATGCAGGGGCCATTCCATTTTCTACATATTTATGATTTTCTTTTAATAAAAACCAATCTTTTTTCTTTCAATGTACAGATATAGAATAAAATCATTTGAAAGCAAAGAGTGAAACTGAATCTCATTAAAACATGGAGTTAGTGAAATGGTGACAGATGGGCCCTGCTGGGAAGGAGAAGATCGTTGAACGAGACTGGGATAAGTTAGTGAGTTTGCAATTATAAAGCATGTGGCTTTGTAATTTCTAACCCCCAGTTCTGCAAAGTAATCAGTGCAGTTGGGCCCACATGCCTGCAGGGAGGCTCATTGAGACAGGCATGAAGATCTGCATAGAGGAGCAGGGGACATATAGATATTCCAAAACACAGCTGTAAGGGAGTGAATCTCTCTCTTTTCCAGCCAAATTTTAATCTGCCCTTTCCAGAATGGAAGAAGGCTTCACTATGAAATATGAACTTGATTTTCACGCTCCCCTGTAGTGCTCACCAGACTAGGGCTGGAATTTTAAGAAAAACATGACCCTTTCAAACATTGATTGATCTGCCACTGTTAAATGTTGTCCATCTCAGTATGCCTGTGGCAATGGGTGACAGGTTTTTTTAATTATGCTTCAAAGAGGACTCTGATTTGTTTTTTATGATGTTGAAAATCTTTATCTTGACTCTTTTTTGTAATAAACTTCTGGCAATGGGAAGCTATGATTTATTTACTTAGAAATATCTCATCTCTATTATCGTAAAGATGTCTTAGCAATTCTATTTTTAGGATTGCACAAATGGGGCATAAATCCTGTTTTTCTTTTAAAGCAGATTGTGCCAGGATGTAGAACATCAAATGTGTGAGATTTGTGTCCATCTGAATGATCAGCTTGGTTTTTATTTCCAGGGACAACCTCAGTCTTCAAGTCCCACCATACACAAACTCAGACTGCTATGCAGATGATATATTTAGCTTGTTATACAATCTCTCCCATGCATTTAACAAGCTGCAATAATTCAGGGATGGTCTTCCCATGGTCTGCACACTACAGGCAACTATTTGGTTTCAAGGTCTTGAAGCTGTGCAGCTCTTGGCTCTTTTTTCTGACCATCCCTGCAAAACTTATTTTCACTTTTAAGCCAAAGAATGGCATTGCTGCTGCTGATCCCAATACACACTCATAGATACCACATTTTGTTTTACAATCTGATATTTATGCCCATTTTATGTCTCTGTAGCAAAGTTGCCATGAGTAAGTTCACTTTTCATAGCTGCATATTTTCTGGTGTAGTCTAACACTCTTTCATGGTTCCCAAATTTCTTTTTGATGTGTAAGTCCTTTCATGCCTTAGGGAAGCAGAGAAGAAAGCATGGAAGTATCTGAAACATTAATAAATAGGTGCTGGAGGCTGATACTATGGGCCAACTGGGTGTAGGAGAAGCTAGTGTCTTAGTGACGAATCAGAAATGCTAGGAGAGGGGGAAGGAATGTCAGGAAAGATTGGGAAGATGCAAAGCTTGAAGTGACAGAGCAAGGGCAATCACTCACAAAAAAAAAATCCCTTCCCAGAAGCACTTTGAATGGATATGAAAAGTGCAATACTACCTTTGTGAGAAACAGAGACAAGGAAGAAAGACAATGCCTAGGTGGAAGATTTTGACTGAGGTGATGGATCAGAAAGTCCATATCTTTGATATGTTACAGAGAAAAAATTCAATAAGGTGTGATTCAGAACTTGGATGTGAGGGGAATTTAGAGCAGAAGACCATGCATGGGATACGGTTTTGAATAAGATGATTTTCTCCACCTTGACCGAAAATGGAAGGAGGAGAATGAGATTAGGACAGTATTAATCATCCTCCTGTAGTCACATCAAGGACGAACAAGGCTAGTCTTCCTAACAAAGTTCCAGGGGTAAGGGTTGCTTGGAACAGAATGGGATCTGAATTGGAAAGGTCGACTTGTGATCACTATTTTGATAGAAATAATAGCAAAATGTATGTTTATGTACATTCAGCAACACAGGGAGGAGACGTGTAGAGAGCAGGGCAATGGGCCAAAGACCAAAGGTTTGTGGCAAAGCTTGGCTGAGGGCAAAGACTTTTCCAGAGAAGCTATGATTGGAGGGATAGGAGGAGAAACATAAAGACAGTCACAGGAGCCACTAGAGACTAGATCTCATAAGCAGTGGGTTCTTGGGACACTAGTCACCATTGAGTCCAGGAGAATATGAATGTTATTTCAAGCTGCATTGGACTTTCCAGGGAACCTGGTGACCAGAGGAAAGACTGGACACTTTTGGGGAGAAAACTGAAGCAGAGGCTTTGCAAATAATGGATCCACACTGTCTGCCCAAATTGTGATGCTAGAAAGGAACACTGCAGTTTGAAGAAGAAAGAAATACTTTGTTGATATGGATCTGTATTTCTACAAGACTTACCTCGTTTACCTTTGAAAAATGTGAACTATCCTAATAGCTTTCCAGAAATGTTGGCTTGTGGAAATGCAGTGACTTTAGTGCTGATGATCAAGCACTTTTGGACCTTAAGTTCCCAGTTACATTAGCAATTGATCAAAGTCAAGGCAGTGAGTACAGAAAATTCCTGGTTCTTGTGAAAACCTTTAGGTTTCAGCTCAGGACACTTCAGAGAGTGTTCTGGGCATCTGTGATAAAACAATAATAGATGCAAAATCTATATAGTGTAGCACAGGCTCACAGAAACAACTGATTCAATACAGTTCTATATTTAATGTTGTTCAGCTACAGAGTAACACCACTGCAGCGTGGAAAATCACTGGCAGGCTTACAGCGATATGCATATTACCCAGAATGACAGAACCAAAGGATGAAAAATTACTATTAGACTTTGGTAAAAAGTAAGGAAGTCAAAACAAGCACAAAATTGTAGAAATACAAAACTTCATCACGGTTTAGACACAGATGCTTTAGAATTTGGAAAGGTCATCATAAACTACAAAACCTACAGAAATGTCACTTCCTTCCAATATGCTAAACAAAGAAACATTTCATAAAGACATTGGAAGCTTCTGCTCAGTCTTTTAACGCAATAGAAAAACTAGCAGTTGGCAGAGAAGAGTGAAGCAAAGGGCAAAAAGACTGAAGAACAAAAGTCTTCATGGACTGATCTTTGTTTTCCAGACTGTGTGTAAAAGCAATTTAACAAGTGAAGACATGAAGATATTTGAAGATACTTTACTTTACCAGATCAAAACTAAAAGACAGCTGAAATGGCCAAGAGACCAGTTGAAGCATGTTGATCCTGTGCTAACATAAAATCTTGGGTTTAGCTGCTGTACTGGCTGGAGTGCATTGTAGTATCATTGATAATACAGCTCTTCTTGCGTGTGTCCTCTCTTTGGTTTCTCTGTCCTACACCAGCTTTTTGGGTTTTATCACCTCATGGCAGTTTTTAACTTTATTCTACTTTTCATTAGTCCGAGATTAGTGAGCAGGGCCCAGCTGTCTGCTGCATGGCATCGTCATGGGTCCTCTTTGTAAAAAACAGAAAAAAGGAAGCAAAACAAGTTGATGGAAGAGTTTAGCCAGGTGGACAGATGGGAAAGGCCATTATCTCTGACATATTATGCATAAGATCCAGCAAGGTGGGATTCATAGCTTGGTTGTGAGGACATAAGGAGTGATCAGAGTAGAAAAGTTAATCTTGTCTAGGTCTCCTTTACCTTGATCAGTTAACTTCAAATAAGTTGATTGGCCCTAAGTGTTCACTAATCTGGATTTTTTTGACACACCCACACCTGTGCCACTATATTGACTGTCAGAGTAGTTTTTGTTAGCACAGTTGCTTTCCTTCCCTGGAACCTTCCCAAATTAAACTTTCTTGAGGGCTTAATTTTCACAGTAAACCACACTGAGCCCAGAAGCTGAGGACTAACTTTTATTAATTCAGCATGTCCAGCTTGCGACTTTTTTTTCCATAGGCCAGCATAATTCCCCAAATTCAAAACACGTAAAGCAAAGTAGAAGCCTGATAACAAACCGAAATGCCTGGTATTACTGCTCCCAAACCTGCATTGCTCAGATTCCAGCTGCTGTGACAGGGATCACGGGCACCCCACTCAGGGGCACTGGCAGCATTTGTGGTAGTGGAAGCCACTCTAGGCTGCATGTCTGCTCTGTCTACCTGCAGGACACACGCCTCAACGCTTTCTCTGCCACTTTCTTTGTGTATTTACACCTCTAGATGGGATTCCTCATCCTTCTGGAGCTTGTCTCAATGGGAAGGCTTCCTGCAGGGAGCTGCTGCCTGCTGCTTCACTTCAGTTCTCATCCTGTCACTCACACCCCAACCTGGAGATGCTGCCTTGCACCTGGGAAGTTCTCTGCAGCCCAGCTACCTTCACTTCAGCAGGCTGAGCCAACCTGTCCCCTCCCCTGCCTTTTTGCTTCCTTGGCTGTGATTCAGATTTGGCTGCCAGGTTTGCTAAACAGACCCTGCTCTCCATAATCTGGGGATACCCAAGCCTCCAGCAACATTGTTAAATCTTTAAAATGTGAAAAACACCTTACATTGAAGAAAGCTGCAGGTGCAATTTGTCTCCCAAACTTGTGGACCCACTTTTGTTCTCTGACCTCCACTGAATCTGGTTCCTGCAGCTTTCCTGCCCAGGCTCGTCCTTCAGCATTCCCTTTGCTCTTGCATGAAACCCTGTACACGGGGCCCTGTCTTATAGGGTGCCCAGAATGACTACGTGGCCACATGTTAGGGCAGATCACAGAATCATTAGGATTGGAAGGGACCTCTGGAGATCATCCAGTCCAACCCCCCTGCCCAGCAGGCTCACCTCGGTGAGCCCAGGTTTCTTGGTGCAAGTAATAGGGCGGGAATGCGTTCAGGTGGGTTTGGAATGTTCACAGAGATGGAAACTCCGTGACCTCTCTGGACAGCCTGTTCCAGTACTCTGCCACCCTCCGTGTAAAGAAGTTCTTCCTCATCTCGAGGTGGAATTTCTTGTGTTTTAGTTTATGGCCACTGCTCCTCGCCCTGCCACTGAAAAGAGTCTGGCACCATCCTCTTGGCGCCCACCCTGAGATATTTATACGCATTGATGAGATCCCCTCTCAGCCTCCTCTAAACAGGCCCAGCTCCCGCAGCCTCTCCTCCTAAGAGAGATGCTCCAGCCGTCTCATCACGTTTGTGGCCTCCGCTGGACCCTTTCCAGCAGCCGCTTGTCCGAGCGCTGTTTCCCACCGCACAGCCCGCGGCGCGCTCCTCATCCCGATCCCGCTCCCGTCTCCGCTCCCGCTGCCCGCGGGGGCCGCGCTCCCGGCCCC
>VZRZ01000218.1:247983-306715 GCA_013398175.1 Climacteris rufus | reverse complement strand
CGGGGCGGCCCGGCCTCCCCCCCGCCCTCCCTTCCCCCGGCGCCCGCGGGGAGCATGGTGATGGTGCAGCCGCCCGCAGCCCCCGAGCCGGGCCGGGGCCGCCCTCCGCAGGGGCTGAGGGGATGAGCCGTGCCCCGCCGGGTGGTCGCTAGCGGAACGATGACCACTCCCGCCCTGCTGCCGCTCTCCGGGCGGAGGCTGCCCCCGCTGAACCTGGGGGCCTCCGCCTTCCCGCACCACAGGGCTACCTTGAGACTCTCCGAAAAATTTATCCTGCTCCTTATTCTTAGTGCCTTCATCACCCTGTGCTTCGGGGCGTTCTTCTTCCTCCCCGACTCCTCGAAGCACAAGCGCTTTGACCTGGGCTTGGAGGATGTGCTCATTCCCCACGTGGACACCAGCAAAGGGGGCAAGAACCTCGGCGGCTTCCTTATCCACGGGCAAGGGCACGACGAGCACCGGCACAGGTGGGTGCTCGCTCGCCGGGAGGGGAGCGGGACTGGGTGACGGGGAGATCCCTTAAAATAGGTCCTTCCCCTGCTGCTGTCCCTCCTCTCCGACATCCTCGTGTCTTCCCGAGGCGCATCAACTTCTGAGCGCTACCCTTGTGTTCCCCAGCTGCCATATGTAGCTGTGGCTCCATGTTCTCTTCTCCAGTGTGAATTTAGCCTCCTGTCTGGGAGGGCGAATAAGAGGTGTCCTCCAGTGACTGATTTCTTTTCTCACCCTAGCCGATTCCCTGCATCAGCCGTGGAAAGAGGGGGGTTAAGTTATGGCATTTGTGGAGACAGTGTGAGTGACCGAAAAACTGCTGCATCTCTTCTACAGCTATTATGTGCTTACTCAAAACAGCTGCTTGTTGCTGAATAGTGCACAAGAACTTTGATCTGAAAAAAGACTTCATGCTGTGATCCAGAGGCTGTCAGCCTACGACGTGCAGGACACAGAACTAGTGCAGATGGCACAATTGCCTTTTTCTGGCCCTTGAAATCACTTGCTCTAATGTTATTCCAGACGATTGAAGGTGCCGGTGGCTGAGTTTCCTTAATTGTATTTGCCAGTGTAAAGAAATCGCAGATAAAATAAGAGTATCAAGGGTAAATATGCTGTATCAACAGCTTTTTGGGGCCACCTAAAGCTTTGTGTGCTGCAAGCCTCTAAATGGTGAGGACTGGATCATGTGAAATTAAGCGTTCAAAACGGAGGTAAAAAACCTGAAAGGATGGTTATACAGTATATTTGCTTCTAACGTACTTAAATCCTACCCTGCTGCCTGGATCTTAATGAGGCTGACAGATCTCTTTTGACTGTCAAAGATGTGTTAAAATATGATGATGGGTGATAAAATACCTGCTTTTCCATACTCAAATTAGTAATACAGGGAATTTTAAAGAATTTTATGCTGATAGTGTTCTTTTGAAAACAGCTTAAGATGTATCTTATTGGCATAAGAATTATTTAAAGGTTATTTTACTAGATTAAAAGGAGAGGGTTTAATTTACTCCTTTTTATTAATCTGTGATGAGTTGTAAAGAATATCTGACTACTATGGTATTTTTCCTTGAGGCATCTTTGCCGTTGGATATCTTGGGGCACTTAACATGAGCCCTTTCTCCCTATCTGAAAGGGCACGGGTACTTAATATTTAACAAGGACTTATTTTGTCTATGATCTTAATTGCTGGTGTGGTTAAACGTTGCATTAAACATAGGTTTAGACAGTCTCTAATATGCCTTTGAAGTTTTTGTCTTTCACTGTGTGGGTTTATTTTTTTGTGTGTGTGATCTTATTTCTTAGCTTCTCTAGTCCCTGTGGCACATGCAGTCAAAATCAGTTTTAAAATATAGGACAGATGAAACGAAAAGAAGAGTTCAGAAATTTTCAAAACTCCAGCTGTAGCTGTTGTATCTTGTGTTGCCCAGTAGATGGGCTATAGAAAAAAGGAGTCTGTTGATAGTGATAGCTCATATGGATCCTTTCCAGCTTCCCTCTTTAAGTGTAGTTACTGAGGCCACAGCTTTAGGTTTGAAGTGCATACTTTTTTGTGTCACGTGTAGATAAGCAGTAACTAACAGCTGTCAGAGCTAAATGCATTTTGGTTATGGGATCTGTTCTTAGACAGTGTGGTTATCCTGACATCACTTAACTCTCCTGTGGCTCCCCTTGCTATGAATGTGTGTATCTCCCCCCTGTCCTCCATCCAAAATTTCCCTGTCATGTTCATTTTTTCTGTGGCCACGTTTTGAGTTGTTATTTGACCAAGAGTAGGTATTATTCCTGTTGTTTTAGCTCTGCAAACCAGGCATGTCCTAACTACTTAAAAAGCCTGCCTGCTTAACCTGCTTGTGAGACCCTTGTGTGATTGCCACAATATGCATTGTGAAGCAAGGTAATGTGTTTTGCTTTTGAAGCAACTTCTTTGCGTGATTACCACATAGTTTTATCAATGGGCTGCTTGCCATCTGCTTGGAGCTGATGTGGTTTTCCCTAATGGAAAACACGTGTTGCCATTTTCATGGCCGAGTTCTTGCTCCTGGGTTGCAGGGACATTGACAGATGGTATTTTGAGAAAGTGTAGGGTCTTCAGTGGTGAGCTCTAGATTACTTCTTGTCTCAGTTTGGGATGGAAAACTTTGTTCTTCTTGCTATCAAGGGGCGAAGTGAAGCGTCAGCTGCTCTCTGAGTGTTGTTGTTTTGGGTGGTGAGGAGGAGGTAAGGTACAAAAGATCAAGAGAAATTAACTTAATCCTAGTATGAGGGAGGATGCAGTCTAACATGAAGTGTGAGGACAAGCTGTATCTCTAGAAATCGAGGGACTTCAGAAGTAATTGGATCAAAGGTCATTCAATGAAGTATACTCTTGATTATGAAATGCCAGGTGTTTTGATTTAGTCACTGAAAAGGAGAGTGTTTCTTCTGTGAATACTGGTATTGACGCCTGTCAAATGATAAAACATCTTATTATGCTGCTCCCTTGGTATACAGCCTATAATATTTTAATGTGCATTTTGCCCTACTGAAATTTGTAGTTTGGCTACTAGAAAATATGAATGTTTCTATATTCCAGAAAAATACCGTAATGATGTAGGTAGAAAATAGTCGTACAACCACGTGTTAGTGTTGGGTGTACAAACAATGGTTCCCACTGGAATTTCTCTGTATTCCTTGCAGTGCTTTCCCACTTCTTCCCCTGGGCACCCTTGACATTCTTGAGTGCTTTTATTGTTATTGTTACAGTGGTTACCCTTTGCTGACATTAACTTTACATATTCCATTAAACTGTTTTCTTTACTGCTCCTGCCCCTCTTCTGTTTTCCCCTTCCAGGCAGAAAAAAGGGGAGGGGGCGGGTAACCCAACTCCTTTCCTGATGGTCCTGAATATTAATTCAAGAATTATGGTGTCCCTGCCTGTCTCCAAAGAAAAGCACAATTTTTGTAAGAAGATGGTTAAAATCTGGAGTCAAACTGCAATGTATATTTGGGAAATGGAGCGGCTGTATTGCAAGGTGATGCTTTCAGCTGTGCATTTCATTGGAGAGCTCTTCATGCAGGGTGGTGCGTGGGGAATGAGTGAGTAATGTTGGAAAGGTGTACCACAACATTTTCTCTCAAAGAGGAGGGAGAATGGAAAAGATTAGTCCAGGACTTATGAAGATACGTGCATGCACACACTTGTGAAAAAAATAAATTTCATTTCCTGAAGATGAATTTCTTTCCATTTCAGATAGGATATTGCAGAGATTCTGGAATGAGAGCTGCATGGTTTTGAAGACACATCTTGCCAAACAAACTTGTGCAGCACCCAAAATTTGTTACATGATTTTAGATAACAGTATTTTTTTCCCCAAACTTCTGCATCTCCTGCCACGCAAAAATACTTGAGGTATTTCTTACTACCCAGTTACTTTTCGGGTATCTGTGGTATTTTATTTTTCAGTACCAGTTCTAAAAGAGAGCTCTGGAACTAAACAAAACATTCTTACAACTTCTTGGCATCTAATGTAAATGAATGAAAATGCAGATGCCCTGTAATCTCCCTGATTTCTCAGATTTTTTAAAAATAAGATTATCTGTAATATGAAAACTGAGCAGACTTGTTTCTTTAATGATGTGTCAAGCAGCTGCTCTTTATATTACTTGACAAAAGCTAAGACCATTTCTGTGGTGAAAATACATTAATCTTAGAAGCAAGGAATAATGTAATTTTATGAGCTCAGGGCTACTTTGTTAGCAGCACTTGTATTGCTGTTGTGCCTACAGTTCAGCTCAGAATTTGCCAAGCTGTGTCTTCAGCTGCTGAATTCCTGTGTTTCACTTCAGGTCATAATTTCTGTCTGTGCTTAAAAAACCAAACTCACCAACCCTCATGGTTATCAGGTCGACAGCAGCTGCTGCTGATACAAGTGACCACCTCAGCTGCCTTGGCCTCTGTGTGTGAGTGGGTATAGATCAGTTTAAATCTTGCTTTTGACTTTGTTTTTGGAAAGCTGAGGAGTATTGACTTTTGTGTTATGCAAAGACAGAAGCTCAGCAGTCTTACCTGACCAGTTGTGGGTCAGCAGCTCTATGGCAATAGTCTAAAAGTGCTCTTTCTTCTGTTGCTCAGTATGTGGTTGTCTCTTTGGCAGTAGCAGCTGCTGTCTCTCCTTTTTGGAGGTGAAAGTAACAAAAATTTTTCTGATGTGCTTTTGGTCTTAATTTCTTTTAAATTCTGCTTTTTCTTTAAAGAAACATGAAAAGCTTAATATGCTTCTTTTGAATCCCTTTATCTTCTCTCATCTATATGACTTAATTAGCCGTAGTAAAAGTGGGCAGAGGAGATAATTTAGCTTCTATTACTCAGTGGGATCAGTGTCTTCTGTTATCCTTTTCCATGCCATCGAGTATAAAAGTGCATAAAACTCCTTGCTCTTTCTTTCCCAACTTTACTTGAGGCACAACCCATTAGTGTAATTAAGAGTATTTGCTACTGTGATTCAGAGAACCTGTTTTTCCCCTGAAAAATCAGGAGTCACTCTATTGTCTGCACCCCAGCTCCTACTCCATTCAATTTTTCATTGCATGAGATTGGGCCTGTCTTCAGAGCAGACTTCCCACAGTCTCTCTGAAATGTGGGCACTGGGTTTAAGCTGAGCTGCTTGATCTAGAAGCAAGGATTTTCTGGAGTGCAACATGCAGGAGATGCAGGTCCTCATGGTGACACCTCTGCAGCTGAAGATGGCAAGAGTAGCACGTCCCAAGTCAGGGTTCAGAAACATTTTGTATGTGTAGGGCAAAGTACACATAACTGCCTGGTGTCAGTCTTGGTCTGCTGAAGCTTTTGCAAGAACACTGCCTCTCTTTATTTGGAGACTTTTCTCAGCTGGAATTTTTAGTAGCCACATGTTATTCTTTATTCTGGAGTCCATTTTGAGAAGAGACTTGAGAGATGATGCTGGTACTTGAAGCACTATGGGAGTTTGATGTCTTCTGGAGTGCCCACATTATACCCTTAAACTCAATTGGGATCTCTCCTGAAGTTGCACTGGACAGTGGCAGAGGTGCCCACTTGGGTTATTTCTAAGCTTCTGCTGAAATTAGCGCTTTATGTTGTAGGCTGAGAAGTGCTTTCAACTTTGAATTACAAAATGCAGATTCTAGACCATCTGTCTAGATGTCCTCCCTCCTCCCCCCCATCTGCTGAACAGCCTACATCACATGTAGAGTGCTGCTTTCTTCATGTTCTCTTGCTGCACTCCAGTTTGTCAAAGTGTTTCCTGTATTGAGAGCAGTTGAATTCTGGTGTTCTCCAGTTCTTACCCTTTCCAGTTTAAAAGAAAAGAGCTTTAACTTGTTGGTCTTCTGCATGACCTACACTTTGTCTCCATGCTGAAAAACAATCAGGCGTGGGAAAACTGCAGAAAGCCTGCTGGCTGGATTTGGGCCAGCTAGTGGGTGGGAGGCAGTAGCAATTTGGTTCATTTGGAGTTTTGTAGATTAAAATCTCAGAAGAACTTCAGCATAAATGTGGGTTGCTTGATGATGGTAGCAGTGTAGGCAATAGTAAGCAGTATGGCTAGTTGTGGGCATACTGTACTACAAGAGTTCTCCCATCTTCTGATCCTTTCAGTTTCCTGTAGTGAATGCAAACATCTCAATCCTACTCAGTTCTGATTTTGGGAGTTTTGCTTCCTTGCAACAAATATTACCAAACTTCTAATTAGTTTTACATACCTGTGTGGCACATATATGTGTTTTCATAACAATTGAACTGAGACAATATGGACAAAGAGGAGAAATTTTGTAATGCCTTTCTTCTCTTCTTATGTCCATCCTTAAGAAGTCCATAAAATTCACAACATGGTCAGTGCTTTTATTCCACCATTCTTCACTTTTAATTATTGCAGCTCTCGATGTTGAGAAGAGTCTGGTCTCATGGGTAGGCAGCTGTCCCTCACAATAGTTATTCAGGCTAACAGAGTGGGAACTTGGGAACACGTGTTTGGCTATAGCTTGTGGGACTTGTTCTTTTCTCTTTTGTTTTCAGATGCAGGCTCAGTTGAGTGCTGTCATCTATCTGAACTGAGTAACTAGATTATCACTTTATTACTGAAATTCAGAGTTCTCCTGCAAGTAAACTGTGGGGAGAGGAGTGTTCAACGGGCCAAGAAGCCAGTAAGGGCAAGAAAAGGGAAAAAAGAAATACCTTTGTCCTGCTGCCTCAAACCTTGAAATAAAAAGTCTGAGTGCTCCAAATGTCCTGTAAGATTGTAACTTCTTTATTGAGAGTGAATATGTGTATTTGTGGGAGGGAGATTGGGAAAAGTTTTTGTGATGAAGTTCTTGTCATGTGTTTGCTCATAAAATTTGTAGGCTTTTGATTCCTTTTGTGTTTATATTGTTGTCTGATACAGAGTCCTCTACAGAGGAAATTATGTAACTTCATCCATTCACTCAGAGATCTGGAGGTTCTGTATTGTTTTTTGAGATCTACCAAATGCTAAATAATAAGTAATAAGGGAGATAACTTTCCCTTGTAACTTCCATTCCTTCCTTTCTTGTTATTTTGAGTATCTAATTAGGTACACTGGCATTTCTAAAATTAAAAAAAAGAAAAAAAAGTTGAGAAGATAGGTTATTAAATAACCTATAATATGATTTTGTTGTCTAGAGACTGCTTTTTAAAGGTCTCTTTGGCCTTGTCCCTAAGCAAACAGTGTATATGGACATGCCATATGTTTACCTGTAGCTCTCACTGACCCTTTGCTGTTCTCTGGTCCTTTCTTTCCCCTCTAAGATTGATCTGTAGCGAAGGGTGACCTGTCAAAATAAGTACATTTCTGTATCTTGTGTGTGTCCTGGTGCTGAGTGGAAGACCTTAATTGGGAACAGTGCTGAAGGAAGGATCACACAGCTCTGAGCCCAAGGGTCATTTGTGTTACTTGTTCTGCTTCTTCATTCTGCACAAATGTAATTTTGACTCAGCCACAGCACGAGTCCTCTGTTCTTCACTGATGGCTGGAGAAGGGTGGCAGGGAAGACCTGGGTTTTATGGGATAACAGCAGCAATGGGATGCATCTTCTGAGGTGGTAGAAAACATTGGAACAGAAAGCTAAAGGCCATTGATGTTTGTAATACAGGACTGTGTTAGTTCTGCTTCTTAGAAGATTTATTTGCCCAAACATTGAATCGTATTTGTGATTCTGTCTTGCTGCCTTTGTTTTTTAAATATTGTTGTGATGCACACCTATGAACTGGATTGCCTTGCATATTATACTCAGCATCAGTTTCATTAATGTTTTATGTGGTCTGTTACTTGTTAGTCACCTCTTAACCCACCAGAGGATTTTGTAAATGCTTCCCCAGCTCCTTGCAGTAGCACTGACGTTGCAGCTTACAGTGGACAGCTCGCTATTTTCTGTGATTCTATTTGAGAGAGCAAGTTTGAGGTTTTCACTTGGCTTAACATTATGTAATCTGATCAGGATGGCATGAGCAAAATTACAGTTTTAAGGGAGTGCATGTGACGAAAGTATTTTCTTGCTCTATAAAGCTTTAAGAGCTCCTCAATGAGATTACTGTGTCTGTTAACACCAGCAATGAGAAATGTCAATTTTCACAGAGTTCTAGAATGGTTTGGGTTGGAAGAAGCCTTAAAGATCATCAACTGTTAACTGCCCTGCCCTAAGCAGGGATACCTTACACTAGACCAAGTTGCTCAAAGTCCCATCCAACCTGAGCTTGAACACTTCCAGGGATGTGGAATCCACAACTTCTCTGGACAGTCTGTTCCAGTGCCTCACCACCCTCACAGGAAGGAATTTCTTCCTAATATCTAATCTAAAACTTTTTCAGTTTAAGGCCATTCTCCCATATTGTATTGCTACATGCCTTTGTAAATTGTTCCTCTCCAGCTTTTTTGTAGGACTCTTTTGGTACTGGAAGGCTGCTAGAAGGTCTCCATGGAGCTTCTCCAGGCTGAACAACGCCAACTCTCTCAGCCTGTCTTGACAAAGAGGTGCTCCAGCTTTCTGTGTGCTGGTGGCCAGTTGGAAGACTTTTGCAAGATGACATTCATCTCAGCTGAGTTTTAGCACTGTCTGCAGGCCAACACGGCATTTGAAGCTTGCACAGACAAGCTGCTTAGGTAGTTTCTCAGTAATTTGTTACCATATCTCTCTCTGACCTGCTGACATGTTTTAAGGCTGAAGTGTACAATCAGGCCATTTACGAGCAGGTGACCATCAGTGGTAAATCAAACTAATCCAATTTACTTTTTATTGGATCAACCTGAATGTACTCACAAAGGGTAAGAAAAACATATTGTCTGTGGGAGCAGAACATCCCTTAGATCCTTCAGTGGGAAGATCACATCTGCAATATTCTTGCTTTGACTGCACTGCTGGATAAATAAACTTGTGCTGAATATATTGGATTCTACTCCTGGCTTAGGTTTTTTGGCTGGTAAGGAGAGCTTACAGCCATGTGCTGTTTCCTCAGCAGGTTTTTCTGCGTGCGTTGCTGTCTTTACAAATGTATTGCATTTTGAGTGCTATTTGCTGTTTTCCCAGTGCAAGTTAGAGGATTTGCTTTTGCTCCAGAATACTTGCATCCTTTCTGTAGTATATTTAGAAAATCATAATCCAGAGCTGACTTTCTGGACCACAAACTTCCTGTTTGTTTTTGTTACTTTTATGAAATAAGATTTGCGCTGTGCTTTAAAAGCAAAACTTGAAAAAACAGCTGCCACTCTCTTGGCTTGTTTGAAATGGCAATAGTGGGAAAGATGCTTAGAGAAGATGGAATTTGCTTTCCTGGATAAGATACAATAATTCCCCCCACTTTTTTTTTCCTTACAGAAAGAAAGAATTCTGTCTGGAAGAAGGGATAGCATGAACTAGTTTGAGTAAGAACTATGCTTCTGGTGACCTTTTAAACCTCTTAATCAGTTTTATCTTGGAAACACTGACTATTTAATTCTAAACTTAATAATTGCAGATGATGCAAGCATGTGTCTGTTTTTCCAGTACTATAATCACACATCCTTAGTTTCCTAAATGCATCTGTTCTGCTGTCGCTGGCTGCTGTTTGAGTGGAAAGTGTTCTCCACGTTATTAAGTAACACATGTAGTGAATTCTGAATTGCAGTGCACAGTGTTCTGGAGAAGAAAATATTGGGGAGAGGTAATAGCCTCTTCTGCATCATGGAGTAGTGATATTATAAAAGGTGTGCAGGAATTTCATGTTTCTAATTTGTGAATAATACCACTTTTGACAGACAGTGGAATCCATGGCAGTTAAAATATTAATGTGTCTGTGATACAGCTATTTTCCAATAAATAGGAAAAATCAGACCAAATGTGAAATAATGCAAACAATTAAACAAATTTTTAACTTCAGTTTTTTCACTGTCTTGCACATTATTTCAACTGGCTGTTACTCTGAACTGGTAAAAATTCTGCTTTAGATACCTAAGAACAGTCAGGTTGGATCCCCTAATTGTTATACTTGTTTAATTGGTCCAGACCAGTGCAGTGCAAAGTTCATAGAATTTGACTGTTACACCTGTTTTTAGGTGAAATGAGTTACTATGTCACATCCCAGATGCTTGAAGGGAACTTAACTGTTCTTCAGTAACTGTCACACTGATACCCAAGATTTTTCTTAGTTTTATATCATGTCTGGTAACTTGTCATTTTGAGGGTCTGATACCTATGGAAGGATACCAAGGTATCTATAAACTGCTCAGTGAAATGGATTATCAGTTGTCACTGCTATAATTTAGGTGCTTGAATGTGAAACTTGAAAGTCAGTGGCTAAGGAGATGACTGATACTCTAGGGGAAGTTTATATAAATAACTTTGGTATGAACTTGGTTCAGCATTCTCTCAAAGTGATATTGGTGAACGTGATGATTGGTAATGAAAGGAAGCTCTTTTGTGAAAACAACACCAAAATCCAGTCATCTCCTACCCAAAACCAAACAATAAACCCCACCCTTACCCCATAATGCTTCGTTTTCTTTAATGTGAAAAACAATGACAAAAAACCAGTGGCAGAAGAGAACCTGGAATCTTTCTGACTGGCTTTTACTTAGCCCTGTGTTGGCATTGCAGTGTTTGACAGCTGCTTGCTGGCCAAAGCAGGAAATGGGAACAGCTAATTGACTGATAAAGCCAAATGCCTAATGGTGACTTTGTTCTTGTGTGTGTTGGTGAAACAATGGAATTTTTGTAATTGTGTTATAAGCACTCCCTGTGAACCCCAGGTCCTTGGTTTGCTCTGGGTTTTATACATCTGTAGGCTTTTGATATGTTTGTTTTGGTTTCTATAGATCACTTGAGCACTAATTTTATTCAGATGGATTTGCTGTTGCAGTTATGCAGCGTCGTTTGCTTGACACCCCGTCTCCCCTCTTTAGACATAATTTTCTCAGAATAGCATCTGGCCATCACACCACGGTGGGACCAGATCATCCAATCTGCTGCTATTACAAAGAAAAATGAGGCTTGACATATTCGTGTCAATTTGGCAAGATGCCTGAGTCATTATGCTCAATGAATTATGTGACATTTCAAGTGGTAATGTAACCTGCAGGAACACTGGCTGGAGGAACTTGAGGCAGTGCAAAGAAAATGCCACCCTTACTTGGTCTGGGAGGTTCAGACACTGACACAAGCCACCTGATCATGAAGTTCATAGTCCATTAAGACCATAGTCCATTAAGTTATTTAATTGTTTAAAAAATTTTTCAATCTCTGAAATTTAGTAGTGGTGATCCTGGGAAAATTTAAAGTGCCATTGGAGTTTGCAAGGGAAAAAAAAAATCCAAGGACACATCTATGGAGCTCCCTTTCATACAGTAACAAGTAAACCAAGTAGCAACTCGCCCAAACTCCAAAGTGGTATGTGTAACCTTTGAGTCAGTTGTAATTACTTGCTATTCTTTGTTTCTCTAGCTAATTTGTTTTGAACCTTCATGGATTCATAGTACGGAATTTTTAGAAAAAAAACAAGCTACGTAATATTGTCTAGTGTTTTAGTAACTAGGAAATATGTGGAAGCATAAAATAATTTAAGTACTCCTTAAATGTCATACTTAGCAAGTTCATTTTTTTATCTGAATTCTTTTAAGAAGAAAAAATTCGGAAGCCTGTACAGACTGAAGTAGAGTTCTTCCAAGATTCTTGAAAAAATTGCCTTAAACTGCATCAGCCATAACCTTGCTCTTACCAGCTTTGAAGTGTATTCAATAATACTTAAAATAGAATGCCTTTTGAGATTTAGAAAGCCTTATATTTACATCAAACTGTTCAAACACATTTGTGGCAGATGGTTTTTGGTTTTGTATTTTATTTTCAGTTTCTGCTCTACCTCTCCTTTTTTTAGAATTGTTTGCTTATTTTTAGCAGTTTGACCATACTGTTTTCAGTTCAGTGCTCAACAGTTGAAATAAAACAGGGCAGTGAAGGTGGCAAGAGCTCTCCAATGGTTCTGTAGTCCAGGACATCTCAAACAGCATCATCATCTTCTATCCTCTGTGGAGATGGAAAAGCTGGGAGAGGAGGAAAGGACAGGAGGTGTTGGATTGAAGTGTAACCCAGAAATTTTTATGTTCTTTTATGCCATGCTGTTTTTCAGATCAGAACCTTTGCCCCCAGCCTTTTTCCCCACAAAGTCTTGGTGTGTTCCTGAAACGTGTTGTGGTGATGGGTGGCTAATACTGCCTCTTCTTGTAACCTCTGAGAAGAAAGAATGACTAAAAGCCTCCATAAAACTAAACAAATACTCAAGAAAGGAAGCTACATTAGGCTTTGACAGACATCTGAAATAGCATGTTTTGTGTTATTTATTTTATCCCCCCCATACCTTATTTCTGGAATCGAAATGATAATGACTGATGGTGACCTAATATTTATAGGGGAGGGAATAAAGCTTCCATTTCCTAGACTGAGGGCTTAATTTTGCAGCATCTTTACTGTAGGGTTTGGAAAGAACTTCCAGCTAATATTAACTTCCATGAAGGACAGTGGCTGCAAGGATATGACCTTCTGCCACAGCATTAATCTTGAGAAACAGAGTCTGTCTTCAAAATTGCCTTGGGTAAGCGTTCGGCATCTTCTACCATGCACAGAGGTTCTTCAGGCAGGAGTTACACGGCCATTATTTACTGGCTCATGCAGAGAGCCCAGCCAGTTAGGCAATTTACTGTGGATTAATGTGCTTACCAGCTCAAGAAGTCCCTGCTGGCCTGGAAGGTGTAAGGTAGGAAAATATCAGCCTCCTTTGATCTTTGAGTGGGTTTATTCTTGATCTTGCTGAGTCAACATATTCCAGCTCCATTTCTTTTCCTCAGCTTTTATGCCTTTTTGAGTGAATATTTTTCTCTTTAATTAAGTTAATGTCTCATCAGTTACACTCTTTTTCTTACCTTTTGTGGCTTATAGCTAAGAGTATCCTCTTACAAGGTACCAGTTTATTTTTGGAGTTGCTCAGCCCAAACTCACACTGGATTTTTGGGTTGTAAGAGTTGAATTTTTGGTTTGGTGATCTTGGCGCTTGTGTGCTTGTTTACTCTGGAACAGTATATTTGAAGCTATTAGATCTGGCTCAAAATAAGCATGACTTTGTTGCCGACAGCCAGTGAAGTGAAGGAAGGAGTTGTGGGGTGTTTCCTAGTTCCAGAGTTTTCATTAGTCAAATCAAAGGTGTTACCCTGCTTGAGTCATCTCTTGCTTAATTATGTACTATTATAGTGTGGATGTATTTGTTAGTGAAATGATCTCTTTTTCATGAAAGAGGTAAGAAAGTTGCCATCATAATTTTAACTAATGAAACAGATGTTAATTTAATCTTCGAGGAATCAAACATGTGACTATGACTCTCCATGAGCTGCATTTTGTTGTTTGGAATTTAGGAAGTTGTGTTTGATGGCGGCAGAGAAGGAAGAAATGAGGCTTTACCTTCTGGATGCATATGTGATTTTATTATACAAATTAACAGAGGAAGATGACATTGTACTATGTACTGTTTCTAAAGTTCTCTGAAAAACCTGAGATTCTATTGATGAAAACAATTCAAAGATCAAACTGCTGAGACATTTTATACTCCCAGCTCTCTCATTGTTTCAGATTCATGTTTTGGGCTACAGTACTTCTGTGTGTTTTCTGTTTTGGTTGTGTAAGGAGTAGTTTGTGTCCAGCACATCTGCTGTTGCATACATCTAAAGCCTGTATATGTAGCTTGTAAAACATGTTAATATTAAAGTATTTCACTGATACTGGAAATAGCACTGATAGCTTTAAATCAGCATTTCATTGCATTGGCTTAATCTGTTAATGTTATGATAGGCTTGTGAAAAGCACCCATGGTAGTTCTAAGTGTACACACTACCAAAACATTGCTCATTTACTGTATTTTCATTCACTTCTTGTATCCTGACAATCTTTTGATGGCAGATAGACATGAACAAAGATTTGCTCAGCAATTCTCAAAGAATACCAGGTCATCTTTGGCTGAATTATATGTAATGTGTTAAGAGTGGTTTACACATCACAATTTCTTCTCTTGGTACTTCTTGCATTCTGTTAAGTTTACTGTCATGATGCTGACATCCTTAGCTTGTCTGTGGGTCAGTCATTCCTTAGACTACATGCTGGATTTTGCTAGCTGAGGTGGCTGTCAACAGTGTTGTTTACTCAGTTGAGAAGACACTTCCATTGGGAACGTGTCTTTTGCAGAGGGAAGCTTATAGTTCATATTCTGTGCAGTTTGCTCATGGAGTGGAGCAAATGAGCAAACTCCTGCATAATTTGTGGCAGTGATATCTATATTCTTGAAGATATTCAGCAGCTATCTGGACATGGGCCTGGGCAACCAGCTCTAGGTGACCCTGCTTGAGCAGTGGGGTTGAACCCAGATGACCTTCAGAGATCCCTTCTCAACCTTTCTGTGATTCTGTGATGTGGACTGTTGTCATCTGATGTGCAAAAACCTGCTTTCCATATTTGTAGATGTACTGAGTAAAGTGAGCCTTGCACTGTTATGGTTTTTTTTTTGGGTGAGGAGTTACTGATCCAGTGTTGCTTTTCTGGACGCTTTGAAAAGGAAAAAAGCCAACACCCAGTTGTCTGTCTCTTGAATCAAAATTTTATTAGCAGTGTGGATTACTTTCATGTGGAAACTTATTAAGAGCACCTGGAAAGCTAAATAATTTGTCACAGAGTTGTCTCTTATCCTCTGCTTTACTGACAAGATTAAAGAACTTCGGGAGTAATGAGGTAGGGTTTTGGTCTGTGGAACAGTGCAGATTAGACTGTACGTCATGATTTCCAGGTATTTTGTTGATCTATCTTTAGTTACAGATTTGGCTGATTTGCTAAGTAGAGAGGTATAAAGCTTTGCTGTCTTTTCCTTCTAACTAGTCCCAGTGGTGCTGAATGGGAGAACTTATACCTCTGTTTTAATTAATGCAGTATTACTGTTAAGCATATCTACACTGCAGTCTGTGCCATGGTATATGAAAACATTTTGAATCACAGTATATGTGCTATATGTGTTTGTATATTTTCCCCCTTGAAACAAGGACAGCAGTGTTTAACAACAGAACATTGCCTGCAGCTCCTGTTCTGTCAGAGCTTTTCTCATGGAATGTCACTAAATACCTTCTGGAAGCTATTGATATTCTGAGGCTGAGTTCAAACTAATTTTATTTTTTTTAACTGTTGTTGCCCCATAATTCATCCAGGTTCTGTAAAGCAGGACTACATTTAAAACTGCTGCCACATAGAAGGAAGGGGGTGGTCCTGCCAATGCTGTGCCACAAGGAGCTGGTCTGTGTCTTTCAGACAAATCCAGTGCTGCTGCTGTGCCACAGCGAGGCGAATCGAGCACCCCTGATGCTGTGTTAGCCAGCAGGTTGTGCAAAGCAGTGTCCTGGTGGTGAGAGGAACAAGTCAGGAGAAATTGCTCTAGGCCTGTGTTTGGACTGAGCCGCACATCCCTAGTAGTGTTGATTCTGTGTAATGAAGAGCTTGTCTCACTTTCCTAGGGGAGATCCCAGGATATTCCCTCTCCTCTTTCTCTTCAAGCTCTGCCATACAACATTTCAGTGCGTGGTTTTGAGTACTATTCTGATTTTAAACACATTGATAGACAGGTGTCAATTTACCATACAGCCATATGGTAACAATTATAGGTGCAAGAGGAAGATAAATCTGAGCAATATGTGTGAACTTCCAATCAGATATTTAAAGCAGTGTTGCTTCTGGGATATGTGCAAGGCAGCTTTGGCTGGGTGATTAAAATAGCATTATGGAGATGTGGTAGCTTGTGTCGACAGAACATCTGTGTGAGGGTAGTCACTTCCTTAGAGCTCTGTAGGACCTGCCAGAGGGTTTCCCGTGCAGAGAAGCTTGGTACCATCTGCTTACCTGAAAGTGTGCCATCTCTGAGTCTGCATTATGCACTACTTGCTACTTTTACTTTGTAACAGCCTTCCTCTCATTACGTGTTTTTTTGCTGTCAACTTATTTTGTATTTGGACAATTAACAATTTTTAGACTTAAGACCATACTAATATTGTGGCTATTGCTTTAAATTGCTAACTTTCTCCAGCTTTTTTTTCTTCTCTTGGTGAGAGTTTTGGTGCTTACTGCTGGAGATCAGGCTGCCCAAAAGATTCAGGGTATGAAAGGAGGGAGCTGTTATATTTAATATGGTATCCTTTTTGAACACAGCCATCAGGAAGGGGACATTGCTTCAGTAATATAGTTCTCATTTTTCCAGCACAGGGGATGGGAAAAGGGAAGGAATTACCTGATCAGGAATGGGAACCTGGAGGGGAGGAGGGAGATTGAGCCAGGGCTGGCAGAGGTCCTTGGTGGTGGTGAGGAACAGCAATTTATTTCTTTGAAAGCTGGAGATGGAAACTGCACTTGGAGCAAAATAGAAGAGGGTAGGATGACTCTGAAATAGTGTCTTTTGGTTTCCTTCCCATTTTCCCTAAGTAGAAAAAGCTCAGTGTTGTCTCAGGCATAAGAAGAGGCAGGCATTGGCTGAGTGAGATACCAGACACTAATCAGAGTGGCCTTGGGGAGAGGAGACGTTTGGAGGAAGTTGATAGTTAGTAAGGCATAAATAAAATGTAGGATGCTAGTGAGTGACTGTTGCTGATGGAAGAAGCAGTATCATTGGGGTAAACTGGAGAAAAGGAAACCATATGGCTGAGAGAGGGAATAGATAGAGGTGATAGTAAGGTATGGCTGTGGTTAATGGCCATGTGAATTTGTGTGCAGAAAACATACTACTTGTCACTTGGACTTTAGCATTCCTGAATGTGCAGATGTAAAGCACTTGAAGCTCATTTCCTGGTCTACTGTGTCCTCAGACATTTAATCTTGACTATATTCTAGCCCCAACATCAGTGTTTGGGCAGTCAGCCAGTTAGGAGACCTGGTTTGGCCTGAAATGATCCATAATTTTTCAGCTGGCTCAGCTCACCACTGGATGAATGGCTTGTTGCCCAGTCTCCTGAGTACCAGCATAAGGAGTAAGTGAGCTTGCTTTTATAGGGCCACTAAAGACCTGAAAAGAGAATGATTTGCACAGAGATGATGACCAATATAAGGAATATACAGTTATAATATCCTTTGTTGCATAAACCAGTATTTCAAGTGTTAGAGTTGATCAAGCTAGTAATACTGCAGTCGTACGCCTTCAGTCTTTAACCTAGTAAATCAGCAGCGTGTATGGACATGCAAGCATCCTTCATGTGCTGGCTGACTTCTTTTTACAGAACTGCTAGTTTTCTAGCCATAGGTGACTTACTGTGGCAACACCAGGGAAGCTGTGCTCCTGAGCACTGGGTGATGATGATCAGTAGAGGGGACCCATGCTGATGGTGTGCAACTATTATTTACTCAGGGGTATCTTCTTACCAGTCCACACAGGTGAACTTGTTGACTTCAGGCATAAAGTGAAGGCAGTGCCATCACTTCTCCAGCTGGAAGTTGGATCTGAGAGTGGGTCTTCTGAGTTTGTCAGAAGAACTTCCCAAAGCTTTACCTGCCCCAGCTTGTGCCTGCATTGGTGATCTGTGCTTTAGGTGGTGTTTGGGTTGTGCTGTCAGTTCATTTATCTCACCGTGTTTTTATCCAGTAGTCCTCAGTTCCCAGCAGATTCTTGCCTTATTACTGTTGGGACCTTTCACTTGGCAGTAGCCAGGTATTAATTAGCTTAAATGTAATGTGAGACTATAACTGGAGTCTCCTACGTTTTTTTGCTGCAAGTTGATGTATGTGAAACACTGTCAAGGTATTTTCTCTTCCTCTGTTGTTTGCCTAGATGGAGGATGACAGCCTCCTGCTATTAGCTGAAATGGTGGATTCTCTTATGGGTTAAAAGCTCTAGCAGTTGCATTTTGAAACACTGGGATATTAAAATGATTTTCATAATTTTTAGTGATTCCTGGTTCTTAATTTTCCTAAAGAACACATCCTTACCCCCAAACACAATTCTATGCAGCAAATGTCTTTTGTCAGCCTATTTTCTGTTGTCTCAAGTTCTTTTCTTAAGGTTGCTTACTTGATACTTTAAAAAGTCAGTAAGGTATTGCAGCTCACAGTTTGTGTTTAACTTTTCTTTTTCCTGGTTGTTATTTGAAACTAAATAAAGTCTTCAAACCCTGTTTTTAACAAAATAAAATCAGAAAAGCGGGTTGATAGAAGTGTTTGCTTGTTAACTGTGTTGCTTGAAAAGTTTTCTTGGTCTGTGTTATGGTTTGCTTGGTCTTTTATTCAAAACAAGACAAGACCAGGGGTTTTCTTTTTTGTACTGTTGTTCTTCCTGGAATCACATCTAGTGTGGGGTTTTTCTGACAAATTCTTCTGAAGTATGTCCCCTTTTGTTCTTCTATTTTAAAACAAGCTTATAAAGTCTGTGTAGAATGACACTGAAGCATCTGTCCTGCCATGTGTGGAGAATGAGGCTATCCTGTTCTATTAAGTATTTAAAGCATCTGTATTAAGCACTTCGCATTGCAAGGAATTAATGCAACTTTCACTGTAATATTCTTACACAGTGGTTTCAGCAAGCTTTTGATACCTGCTGGAGGAAAGTTTTCAAGCTATAATCTTGTGAAGGTAACAGGTAAAATCCTGGTTCTCTTTTAATTAAACATTCACTCATATTGCTGTTTCTGTATGTGAGGTGAAATGTTAGAAAACTCTTCATAGCTTATTAAGCAAACAAATATCTCCTGTTCTTTTGTTGTGCTGAACAACCTGAACAAGGGCATGTGCACATCAATAGATGTGATAAAAATTCCTTTTCTTTAACATGTGCATATGCAGAAGGAAAATAAATTTTTTCAACTGGCTAAAGCTTCTTCTCAAAACTTCAGTTTCTGGAGGCTATTTGGATCCTTTCCATTACTCCTGAAGATTTTTTGCCATGCCTCCAGGAACGTTTTTTCTTCCTCTCAGAGTATCGTGAAAAGAAGAGATTTGTAATTCTGGCATCAAGGAAGATCAGAAAAGGAGGGAGAGCAACAATACTGTGTATAATGCACGTATATGATTGCGCTTCCTTTGTTGTCACTTTGTTCCTGTTTTTGTCCCCATCTCCTCCCAAAATTCCTGTACAAATCTGAGATTTTGAACCCAACATCTTGTCTTGGCACAATTCTCAGGCGGTGTAGGTGGTAGAGAGTGGAGGACTAGCAAGTGAGTACTGTAGTGCTGAGGATGTAATGCAGGCTTCTGTAGAGCGTGCACTGAAACGGTTGCTGCTGTTGTGCAGAATGGAACCCGTGATTCATTTTCTTCAGGTAAAAAAAGTATTTCAGAATTATATTTTTGAAAAACCAAAAAGTTTTCACTTCCAGGAATGTTAAAATGTTGAGTATAGCAGTTGCACATGCAGCTTGGGGGTCTGCATGTGTTTGAAAGGGTGAAAATGAAGGTGTAGCAGAAACCAAAAATATTCTTAGTTTTCAGGTGTTTGAATCTATTGGTTTTTTAAAATCTAAAATTAGATAAGTCTAGCTAATTTTAGGATTCTCTTTAATATTGGACAGCTAAGTTAGCAACTTTTTCCCAGGAAAACAACTGTCAAAGCAGTTTTGTTTATTGGGAAAAACACGAGTTTACAAATACTCAGTTTTGTATAGAATAAAGAAAAATAAGTAATGTTTGTAAAGATTGTAGCTCTGCACAAAATGAGCTTTGAGTTATCTGGATCTTATTTTCCTTCGTGGAAAGGGTTGATGGGTTTAAATATTTGGTTTTGTACCTCTTGGAAACTTAATTTTGGGCAGTAGTAGCAGGCTATAAATAATATTTAAGAACTTAATGCTTTATGTGGGAGTACTCTGGTTCCTTTTAGTTCTGCTTGAGCATATGCTTCAGTATCTGATCTGTGCCATCAACATCAGTGGCACTGCCTTGTCCTGTATGTAAATGTGCTTATTCATAAACATTCATTCTTTAATAAGAAGCAGAGATGATGAGATTGTCTCACAGGAGATTTCAGTTCATTGCCTCAGTGTCCCAGGACCAGCTATGTATTACTCTGCCTTGATCAAACTGTTCTTAATATCAATAAATAATGTAGTATGTAAGATGTTGGTCCATGCTATCTTAGACTTGACTGTAGCAATACATTGCTATATACATGTTTACATTTGTATAAAAGCAGTCTTTCCAGTGATTTAGAGTAGTTTATAGTAGAAAATTCTGTGGTTTGACATAGTTAATTGTAGTGGGCTTCTGAAATTTTGAGTTTAAATTATCCTATTATTTTTTGGTGCTTGTTTGAATCCCACACCAAAATAAACTGTACATTTCCAGATGGTGAATTGTAGACATTTTATCCTACCCAATTCTCTTGTTCAATATTGATTTCTTTTTGTATTTCTTATTCCTGTAGTCTGTATGTGTTTTTCACTTCCATTTCTGGTAAAGTTCTTTCATCTTTCATTACTTCTAAAATATAAAGTCTGTGTCATTTGTGTACTGGTTGGAAAGGATGATCTGATGCTGCAGTCAGTATGGTCCTAGGAGACAGAAAGCTATTTAAGATTGGTGCTACCTTGCCCTGTGTAACACTTTCTTCTCATTCAGTTTCTTTGACAAAACATGAAGAGATCATAAATTTCCCAAACTTTTAGTAGACTTTTCAGAGTCCTTTTTTAGGCATAAGTTTGATTCCTAAAAGAGAATTTCCCCCCCCTCTGTATTAGCATTGTAAGTGCTTTGACAATCAGATTTAAGACCTTGTTCTGCAGAGGCTTAAAATTCTGCACAGAAGTAATTAGCTGCAGATGTTAACTCAAGTTTCTTTAATCATCAAAAAATCAGAAATAATGCCTATTTTTGATTATGTGTTAGTGCCTTGAGGCAAATGCAGTTCTATTCTCATTTTACATTGTGTAAGCAGAAGAGATCTAAATGAGATGTTTGATAGGGCTGTAGTGATTGAAAACTGTTCTACACTGTTGAACTTTGTGCAACTATTGCTTTTTCTAATTAAGTGTTTTTGTACCTGAATGACATTAAGACACTAAGAACTGAATGAATTTGCTCATATCTAGCTGAAAACTTGTGTAATTTATTTGCTTGCCAGTAGTGAAAGCTGCATTCGTTGCTGTTGTAGTCTTAAGTATTATTTTTCTTCCTGAAATAGTTGATCTGATTCTCCTGAAAATCTGTTGCTGCTGATACTGTAACTACAAAACTAAGAAGTTTCATGTAATCTTGAAATGTTTACACAGTCTGTGGTGACCCTTCTTAGCATTGACAGATGCCTGGCTGCTGGTGGAAGTGCAACTGTAGGAGTGTTTGTAGCAAAAAGCTACTTTGCCTCACTAGTAGAGCTTTACCTGACTGTACTAGCTATGGCAGTGCTTCCAGAGCTTGCCAGCCTCCTCCATTTTTGAGTTGGTGCTTGGGATTTCATGGCTGCTGTAGACAAAGGTGAGGAACAAATGCCTTCACTAATGGTCACACCACTCAACAGATTCTCAAGATAAGTTTTAACCAGTTCTCTCCTTGTAAACATTCATAACATAGGGAGCAAAAAATTCCCTGAGGATGACTCCTTACCTGCATGTCCTTTGTTTTTTTCTACAAAGGTCATACATGTTCCACATTTGATAGTGTAATCTGTACTGTTTGTTCTTAACTGGAAGGTATGTTTTGTTCTTTTTATTATGGTTGTGAGAAAACCCTACAAGTTGTGTTTTCTGTTAATGTTTTTATTAATAAAGTATCAGCATATGAAGATTCATGAAGGTCCTGGCTGTGTTCCAAAATACTGTAAAAGATGCCTAGGAATACTCAGGGTTTTTTTGACTCTGTTTTGCAGAGAACTTCATGCATAAAGGATGTGCTTCAACTCTCCACTCCCTTCTGCAAGTTTTGTGCCTGTTCAGTCCGTGTTTTTGAAGTTCTCTCTAAATACAGTTCCCCCTGGATTTTTCTTGTCCTCATTCCAGAGCTGTTTCCAAGGGCTACACCTAAATTACAAGACAAAGGAAAACAATTAGGTAGAGACAGTAAAGGAGTAACAAGCAGCAGTGGCCTTTAATGACCAGCATGGAAATCTGTGAATTTAACATATTGAAATTCTGAAAATAGACATGTTTTTTGGGTGTTTCTAAAAAAATACACATAATGGATTACAGTTGCAGGGGAAAAAATACAGAAAGACAGTCTACGGATGCCAGTAGTTCAGTGGCTTGTCTTCCTAGTGGAATTGCTGGATGAAAGGAATGTGATTAACTTCTGAGGGCTTCTAACTGCATAAATTAAGAAAGACTGAATTTGAAATACATGGAAACCAAGGAGAATTTAGGTGTAGTTAAGGTCTAGAAAATGGGAAGAATGCCCAGACACTGGCAATCTGGACAATGGAGAAGTTTCCATTGCTAAACAAAAGATGTGGAAGGAAGATTAAAAGTTAAGTTACAATTTATTTGCCTTGAAGGTGACACCCCACTATCTACAAAGAAATGTCAGAGACTGAGGTTTTGGTTTAGATGAGACCAAATCTGAAACAGGATCTGTGAGCTTCCATCATAGAGATGAGAGGTTTTGAGGGCAGTGATGAAGGTGGCTGAAAGGTCAGAGTCTTGGTCTAAGATTTGGCTGCAGATGAGATCAATCAGGGGCATCATTACTTGCATAGGAGTGGAAGGAAATTTTATTTGGAGAAGGTCTATGTGGACTTGGAGGGAGTACTTAGGATTCAAGGAGAGTGCCTTGTGTCAGTGAATTAATTCTCTCTTCTACCTAGCATGGTTCGTAAGTTGAATGATGAAAATGAGAAGGACTGGCATTCAGACTGGTGGCCATATTGTAGAAAACCAAGGAAGCAAGCTAGTGAAGCCTAAGCTGGTACAAATAATAGTAAAGGAAGGTAGGAAATAGGAACATGAAGATCATCAAGAGGAAATGTTACAGCAAGAGGAAAAAGAAAACTGAAACTGGCTGGAGAGGGATAAGAGTTGTCTCATGTTCCTTCTGTTTGAGGAGCAGTACTCATGTCATATGCAAATCTAACCATTTGCTAGAAATAAATTCTGCTGTCATCTTTGTCTGAAAGAAACCACTCAAGGGATCTATTATTTGGGTTAATTTTCTGGGCAATGAGTCACAGAATCATAGAGTATCTTGAATTGGAAAGGACCCACAAGGATCATTGACTCCACTCCTGGTACTGAGAGGACAACCCCAAGAGTCATGCCATGTGCTTGGGAGCGTTGTTCAAACACGTCTTGAGCTCTGTCAGGCTTGGTGCCGTGATCACTTCCCTGGGGAGCCTGTTCCAGTGCCCAGCCACCCTCTGGGTGAAGAATCTTTTTCTCATATCCAACCTAAACCTCCCCTGACACAGGTTTAGGCCATTCCCTTGGGTCCTGTCACTGGGCACCACATAGAAGAGATCAGTGCCTGCCCTTCCTCTTCCCCTCATGAGGATGTTGCAGAGTGCAGTGAGGTCTTCCCTCGGTCTCCTCAGCCACTCCTCATAAGGCTTCCCCTCCAGACCCTTCACCACTGGAGGATGTCCCTCCTTTGGACACTCTCTAACAGCTCAGTGACTTTTTTATATCGTGGCACCCCAAACTGCCCCTGGGACTCGAGGTGAGGCTGCCCCAGTGCAGAGCAGAGCGGGACAGTCCCCTCCCTTGCCTGGCTGGCCATGCTGTGCCTGATGCCCCCCAGGACGTGGTTGGCCCTCCTGGCTGCCAGGGCTCTGCTGACTCAGATTCAACTTTCCGTTGACCACGATTCCCAGATTCCTTTCCACAGGTTTTCTCTGTATGGACAAGTTGTTGAATGATAATTTTTCAAAGTGAATTAGATATGTTGCCTTCTGATATCATAATGAACTGTTATTTACTCCTATAGGGGAAAAAGGGTTGAAATGGGGAATATTCTGCATTTCAGTATTATTAGCATTATTCTCAGGCCACCACTGCATGCATGCACAAGTAACTGTATAGTGCATGTATGTAGCACATATAGGTATTCCTGTTTTAACTAAAACCGTGACAAGGTAGGATGTTTGCAGATAAATAAAAGCATAATGTTCTTAAAATAGTTTTGAAGATCAACAAAGGACAGTTTGACTGTCTTTTTTTAAAATAACAGAAACATTTTACTACTGAGTTGCCGTCTATCTACTCTCCTTGTGCTAGAGATTTAGGCTATGCCCATCTGCAAGGGTGTTTTCAAGGTGAAAATACATTTAGAAACAGGGTTTTGGACAAACACTTTGTCAGAGGATTTTGGGATAAAACATTCCCTTGAAAACATGGGTAAGATTCTTCTTAAAATCTGGTTGGAAAGTATTTATAACCAATACTTTGACACTGTGTTCTTGATACACTTAATTTACCTTCATGCTTGCAGGATTTGTTTATTTTCATGCCTGCAGGATTCATTTATTTGCCAATAAAAACATTCCTTGCTAACTAGTGATCTCTAAGTTCATTACCTGAAGAAAAAAAACAACTCAGTAAAATAAATACAATCTTAACTTGCTCTGAAAGATAAAACTTTCACTAAGTAACAGCCTCCCTGTCAAGCTTATCTCTTCAGCTCTTACAGGCATATATACATATCTGGTACTCACTCCTTCATGAGCATAATTCTGCTGCCTCAGAGCAGCCCAGCAATTGTGGTTATTTCTGTAGGATGATGATGAAAACCAAACATGAGAAAAAATAATCATGCGTCTTTTTCTGTGCATGCTTGACGCTAGAGAGTAATGCAGCCATCCATAGAGGAAGGCTGATCCAGCAAGAAGAAAACCCAGCACAACTGCTCCTTTCTTCCAGTTCTTTCTGCAGACTCTGATCATGTGAGGGGCATGTATCTCCAGTACCCTTGTATGTCCTCAATGTTTATTCTCCATATCCTGGGAGTACATGATGGGGTTGTGATATGTGGGGATGTTAGAAAATCATTTATGCTGCAAGACTGGAGTAACTCTTGTGGTTAATGTGTGAAATGTTTTTTAGGCACTGGCTGTCAAACTTTTTAAATTAGTGCCTGTTTTTTTGTTTCCCTGTCTCTGAAAGCAGCGTCTGGTTGAAGATCAAACTTTACTGAAGGGTAGAAGTTCAGAATTTCCACACAGGAGGTTGTTTCTGAATGATAGGCTTGCACAAATAAGAATGTTCTATAACAGTGTCTATCTACCTGCTGAAAATCCAAATGGTAATAAACTGTATGTTCTTTTGCTATAGTGAGCCAGTGATCTGCTTTTTAGTGCAGAGAACAGTTGTTGGTGGCTAGTTTGCTTTTCTTGACTGCATTTGAATTTTTATTTCCTTTTTTTTGTTATATCGTTCATCTTAGGAAGAAATTTGAATGAATTTTTAGAGGGGTTTTTTTGCAGTTCGCTTTCTAAAGAGCCTGTTGTGTCACAGCAGATAGGAAAAACTTGTGTTAAAAGTCAGTGTCTTGGCAAATGCGGCTTTGTTATCTGTTCAGGAGACTCACCACTGTGTGCATAATTAAAGCACATTAAGTTCCAGTTGGTGATTTGTGTATCAAGCATTGTAGTTTGTGGTCTTCTCTGAATGATGTTTAGGCAGCTTGTGGACACTGAGAGGATAGAGTGTGCCTGCCTAGGCAGCTGCAATAGTTCATTGCAGTGATTGTTTAAAAAACTTGCACCTGTTTCTAGTTTCAGATTCTAATTATTAGGTCTATTTATGGTTCTTCTTGGCAAAACCAGTCTAATCGCAGGTTATTTTAATAACATGACTTGTTTTAAAGTAGCTACGGCGGTAGTTTCATGGTTCTTGGACTTGTGTCTTGCATCTTTTGAATAAGCTTTTGGGATGTCTAGAAAGCAGTAGCTTTCTGTTAGATAATGTTTTTAAGATTTACTCAAAACACTCTAAATTATAAGAGTTTGCTTATGTTGCTTAGAAGGGGGGGTGGGATACGGAAACAGTTTGACACGTTTTGGTGTATGTGTTTATGCTGGGATTCTTTCCAATCTTGTATTTTTAGATTGATCCTTCTGAGGTCTCTTCTTTAACTCTGAGTATTTTAATATAGTGCTATCTGCATGTATTAAATTGTTACTTACTCTTTTTTCTGCTGGCCAGGGAGCTTGTTGGTGACTTGAGGGGGTGTCAGCTGCTCACACATACCCAGTCTTCTCATTCTCTTAACTTTATTATTTGTTTTCACTTAGTTCTTGTTGCTCAAGAACTCAGAAGAAACATGTGGTATTGGTATTTAGAGGTGTGATTTTTTCTTCCACTAGGGTCATATACTTGAATATATTTGGTAAAGTATGTCTTCAGCTGGCACATAGAATATGACATATCTTCCAGCTCATGCTGTCCATCACTGGCAATTGCACAGAGAATATGTGTCTGCAGAAGAAGCTCTGGTACTATCTCCTGTAAACTCCCTCAAATACCTGTTGACCTTTCTCTTCATCTTACTGTTTTCTTATGTTTATCTCAAAATGTCACTTCCTGAAAGGAAAGCTTTGAGCTGATCATATGGTTAGCACTAGAATTTTTCATCTCTATTGAGTCTCTGTGTATTTTCTTCTGAGTGACTGAAGGGAAGCAGACTGTGCCATTCAAACCTTCTTAATGACTCTAATTGGATTATACTGCTGTAGAAATCAACAGCTTTTGTATGTTTATACAGTGGTTCCTGCAGTGTAGACAGATGTGAGTTCAAAACTTGTTTTCCAATTTATGGCTGTTTCATGCAGTTTGAATCTAGAAATAGATGAAATTGGTAGAGCAATGGAGCTTTTATTATGGCTCTTGTATGGAGCACCTGGAACTGAAAATATAAAAGAAAGATAAAATGTAAAAACAAAATCTTCCTGGCATTTGATCTTGATGGTGCAAAGTTGTGAAGGTGCACAAAGCTCATCACCAGTGAGTTATTTCAGTGACTCAGACTCACTGTAACTACTCCAACTTCATTAATCTTTTTTCCACAGGGGGATTGTATTTGGGAACTTTCAAGTTAACCGTGGGTTTTACCAAAAACATTTCTATTTATCAATAAAGCAGGTTAATGTAAATAGACTGTGAATGTCTTTTTATTAAGGTGTGAGATGTACTGTTACCTTTTTTCCCCTAAAAATTCAGTTATGTCAATGATGGTTGATCCTTTGCAAAAAGAATTTCAGTATCTATTAACAAAATGTTAGACAATTTAATCAGAAAGTAAAGACTGTCACTTGCCTCCAGATACTGAGTTTTGAGTATGAGAAATGTACCTGAAAAATACGTTATTCCCACACTGAAGTGTTTTGATTCTTAGCTGTTCAGTAACACTTTTGATTTCTCATTCTCTGTCAACCACCTCTTTGGCTCCTGTACAGCATTGCTGTCTCTTGGGGAGAGCATGACTGTGGGAGTGATGTCTTCTTTTGGCATCCTCATTCTCATTCTCTCTAGTTGCATCTTATGCAGAGCCCTCTGCTAGCCTTGGAAAAGCTTTCCAAAGCTTCTACTCTTCCTTCCAGGTGGTAGAAATTTTTGTCTGCTTTTGTTATTGAAAACTGATCACATTGCTGCTACAACAGAATATGAGTAGCTTTTGCAGGAATACAGGGAAGTTATTTTCTCATATAAGTGGGTCATAGTAGAAGTAAAAGTTACCCTAAAGGATATTTACTTGGGTTTTCTCTTTTCAGAGTAGTGTTGTACCACTTTGAAAGTTTATTTTGCTCCTCTGTTGAGAAACAGAAGCTCTGATACAGTTCAACATATTAATGAGCTTGGATGTGACAGTCAAATTGAGGAGCTCAGTCCTTTGCTGTTCTTATTGTTTGGAAGAAATATGGATGTGGTGTGAATCATATTGAGAAAAGTGGCTGAAAAACTTCAGTTTGAAAGCCTTTCCATCAGTGCATCTAATAAAATGTTGCTTTATACTTCTAGTACTGATATATTGGAGGTAATAATGCTGCTATAATTTATTTTAAATGCAAACTTAATAGCACTTCAGGAAAATGTAAGGGCTAATAAAGTACTCTTTGTGTAACAATGCATTTTTTTTAACCTAGTGCTTGTTTTAAATCCCTTCAACTTTTTTTGGCTTATATTAGTCATTGAGCAACTCTATTTTAAAGAAGCTTGAAAAGGTGGTGCTATATTGAGAGTCTGATGTGTGTGTCTTGCTGATGCCTTGAAATATTTTAGGACTGGAATGACGTTTTTGTCTGTTGTTAGAATAACCTCTTGCTTAAACCAGGCTTTAGAACAGTACTCTTAAATTTATGTGTGAGTCTTAAAACTTTAATTGATCATTAAAGATCACACTGATAGTACTTGAAACCAACCAAGCAAGATAGTGCTTGAAACCAAGATGATGTTGGCTTTGTTGACAGTGAATTTCAAAATCATGTTTTACTAAAAGCTCTTATGCTCCTAAATGGCTTTATAATTAATTCTGCTTTCAGGACTGATGGTTTAAGGACTGTACTGATTGGAACAATTAGTTCTGCATTGAAGAGAAAACATGCTGTGGTGGGGCTTGTTAATAAGCAAAGTGGCTGTGTGTTTCTGGTTTTTCTTTTTGGTAGTGGTTACTTGAGATCTTGTCGAGTTGTATATGATTTATTTATTGTGCAGAAGGTGAGGAAGAGCCCTTCTGATTTCTTAAAAATCTGAATGATTGCTGGATGTGCCTCTGCACACATCCTGTAGTTGAAGTACAGGATGCAGGGCTTTTCTTCTCTGAAGAAAAGTCTGTTCTTTGCTTGAGTGGACAAGCAAAGGTGCTGAGACAATCTAGAAAATTCCTATGATAAATTTTTCCACAGTAGTGTTGTGGATGTGTGTGCTGTTCTTTCGGGGTTCCTGGCAAAAAATAGAGTAGGATTGTGCACTAACATGAATCAATCAACTTGTCTGAATCATTAGAATTACTTAGAGTTAACCAACTTGGGATGTGGCTTCTGTTGAAGCTGCAGTTTGTTTGTAAGCAATATGTTTTTAGTAATGAGATGCTGACTAGCATTTGTGTCTCTAGAGAAGAAGAGGAACGTCTGAGAAATAAGATCCGAGCAGATCATGAAAAGGCTCTGGAAGAGGCTAAGGAGAAATTGAAGAAATCACGGGATGAGATTCAAGCTGAGATTCAGACAGAAAAGAACAAAGTAGTGCAAGAATTGAAAAAGAAAGACAGCAAGCCACTGCCCCCTGTTCCTTTACCAAATCTGATAGGGATAAACAGTGGAGAACCAGCAGACCCGGATATCCGAGAGAAGAGGAACAAAGTTAAAGAGGTAAAGATGATGATGATGTGCTCCTACCCTTTCTTGTATCTGATAGTTATTTGTATGGCATTCAGTTGCTATGATTTTTATTAAAAAAAAACAAACCAACAGATCTACAAATCTTTAGTAAACAGTAAGCTAAAAGTGCACAAGTATTAATGAGCTCAGTATTACTGCATGGTTTTTTTTTCTTGGTGTTGGAGTGTTAATATTTCACAACTTAAAAATTCTTTTAAGGATTTCTTCAGCTTAGTGGTATGGGTTCAAAGTGAGTTTGTCATTAACACATGGAACAACAAGAGCATCTTTAAAGTAGAGCATGACTTTGTCAGTTTTTTTTCAAAGAATATGATATGTTACTGTGTCACAGGATATTTTTAGATATATCTCAGATTGAAAAGATATGGGAAAAATTATATTGAAAAGGTAAGGGAAACGAAGACTTGCTGATAATATTTGACAATTACCAAATTATTATGGTTTTTTTAAATTATTATGCTTTTCCAAATACATTTGAAATGGGTCTAAAAATTTGAGTTAATTTAAGTAGATTGAATGTTTTACAGGTAAATGAGGCAAACTAAGATGTTTGCTTAGGCTTTTGGTTCTGTGGCACTTTATGCTCTGGGAATTGCTGTTTTGGTCTTACCTTCTCCACTGCTGTTTGGCTGTGAGATTCACTGCTCTCTTTTGTCCTGGCAATGCGAATTTCCTGTTACTTTTGCAAGACATTTTTCTGAGTCTGTACTTCTAACTAGTATGGCAGAAACCTTGTACAGCCTTATTGTTCTTTTTCTTTCCTGTACTCTGATTAGTTTTATGCCTAAAAATCAGGTTAGCAAAGCAGGAATGGTTCAGGCCCGAGGTAGACAAGCACAGACTCTGTTATTCAAGAACATCCAGGACCATAACACTTTGTATTTACATCAGCTAAATCTTCTTTTAAATTGTAATCTGAGTTTAATTAGCTCTCAAAACCACAGCAAAATCAGTCATACAGCTGTCCTTGTCATAGGAAGGAGTTGTAGCTGAAGTGTGTGCCATTCTGTGGGTAGATCACCCAAGCTGGAATTTTACTTTGAATATTAATGATGACTAAATGGAATCCTCTCTTACCAAGTAATGAACACCTGCTTACTGTACATGAGTGATACAGTGTGGAGCCTATCACTATTTGTAGTAGGCCCATATAGAGCCCTGTCACAATCTGAATCTCTGAAGTGGCAAATCCTTCCTTGGAAGATGTGCCTCTTAGTGATTACTGCAGAAGGACTTTTGACTGGGAAGTTTTGTGTGGAATATGGGGTCTTCTTGACCCTGCTTGCTTAGAGCTGCATCCCAAAGGACAGCACTGAACTGTGGATTTGAAAAGGCTTTGCTGCTTTGTCTTCAAACATTTTGAGTGAGAATATACGGAGCATTTTGCTTTTCAGAATGTATCTGTAGAGTGGAGATAAACAGTGAATGGCATGGTTGTCAACACTTCTTAATTTTTACTACAGATTACTGTAGCTAAATACCTTTGAGTTTCCCACTGATGGATGTAATGTATAGAATAAAATCAAGTTTGCGAAGTAACGAGACATTACTGAGCACAGCTAACAGTGAAGAACTAGCTGGAAGAAATAATCAACCAAAGTTCTTGTAGACCAAGCCTGGAATTAGGGAGGCTTTGAAAATTAGTAATTTCTGAGGTAGTTTGGTCAGAATGCAGACTGGCTATTTTCTTGGAGTCACGAGTAAGTAATAAAATTTGGACCATTCTTGCTGATCTAGACCTGAAGATACAGCAAACTGGAAGGAATTCAGGGTAGTTTGTGAGTTAGAATCACCAGGTGGTGATCCTTAGCTGCAGTTGCCACACACCTTGTGCTGTAAAAGGCTTACTCTTTTTTTTGGTTATCAGCCTACATGTGAGTCACACTGACAAGCTGTTTTCTGTTGCATAACCTGTTGATGACTACTGTTGTGGTTTCTGAAGTGTAGCTTTTCATTACCAGACCAAAGATTTTTTGTGGGACTATGTATTAAGTGGGTAAGTCCTTCAATTAGGATAATAATGCCTTTGTCTTGAGCAGTTTTCTGCGGTGTGACCACTGTGCTTGAACAGCCCAGGGTCACACGAGCACAACTGAAAATTCTTTGTTGTGTGGATTGCATTCATTAACTCAGTCATGTTAGTACTGTAGCTACGAGGTGATCTGCAGAATTTTAATTTTTTTTTCATGCAGGGCAGCAGATTATCGCTTCTCCAGCTAGATGTGTGAAGGCAGAGAACACCAGGGTGGGAGGTCTGCTAGGGAGAATGGACATATGGTAATGCTGAGGGAAACATTGTTGGAACAATGTGGCTGAAATAAAACATATCTCAGCAGTGTCATATAAATAATATTTTGCCTGAAACCTGTTTTTGACAGCATCAAATGTCTCAGAGAAGGCTGCAAGGATTTCAGAGATGTGAAATTCATTCTGAAATATGTTCATCATTGAGGTCTCTGTAGATGAGATAGAGACTTAGCAGAAAAAAAGAACAAGTTCCAGGAGACTGTATCTCTGACATAGGTCCACAAATAACATGTAATTCATTTGTGACACATAAGACATTCTGATTGCCTGAATTGAGGCCTAAAAATAGCCCAGGGAAGCTCCGAGCTCCTAAGAGGCCTCTTGTCTTCAGAATTCCAGGTGGTCCCAAGAAAGCATTTTATCTGTTTTGGTTTACTTTGAAGTGTCCTGATACATATTTGAGGAACTTCACTCTCAGAGAACAGCTTTAGACTGTTGAAATTCACAAAAACAATTGATGTTCTACAGCCTATTTCACCTCCTGTCAGTGATAAAATACTGAGTAGAACTGGGTGCAATGATGGGGACTGCTTGTAACACACATGGGTCTTTACAGTTGGGAGAAAGGTTGGAAAATTTTCCAATGAGGATCTGGTTTCTTTTATTTTTGCAGAAAATTTATCACCAGTTTTTCTTTCCAAATAGCAATTTGATGAAGTCTGGTTTTTTAACATCTCTGTGTAAAAATTTAATATTTAAAAAAGACATATTTTGATTTTAGAAAAAAGTGTCTCTAAAAGTAAAAAAGAATTTGTAATGCTCTTTAGAGAGCTTTGTAAAACATTTGAAAGCTTTATATAATAGGAATGTTTGCTGAGCACAGAGAGGGAGGCTTCTTAAGGTCATGGAATACAACAGGGAGCACAATCTGCATCTTACTGGTTTTGTTTCTGCGTGTCTTTTGGTTCTGATAATTATATTTAGTGTCACATTGTATTCTCAAGTTTAACTAATTTAAAAAATGGTGTAATTTGTCTGTGATCTTC
Organism: Climacteris rufus; assembly: GCA_013398175.1. Taxonomy (NCBI): domain Eukaryota; kingdom Metazoa; phylum Chordata; class Aves; order Passeriformes; family Climacteridae; genus Climacteris; species Climacteris rufus. Next base: position 274,126 of record VZRZ01000218.1, on the reverse strand, counting down.
TAACAAGCTATTAATTCAGTTATTCCAATAAGGAGCATTTATGAGTTGGCCGATTATTTTAGATGCACAGTGACAACTTTGAGAAGTAAGTGTTTTCCATGTGCTTACCATACACGCTTTGTAGCACTTCTCTGGTATATTTGCTTGCTGTTCTGACTTTTAAAAGATGGTATGGTTTTTAATTAGCTGGTATTTTAAGAACAAACACATCTGAAAATTATTCTTGCTGCTACACTTTAGCTTTATATTCATATTTTGACTTTTTATACTATGTAAAAGAAAAATATTGAAAATAGAATTTTTTTTCAAGACTGTAAGTGCAACTTGTACAATTTTACAGAAAGGTTTTAAGATATATATTTTTATTGTGGTTAATACAGAGAAATAAAGAACAAATCTTGTCTTTTGGAAGTCACTAGCTTCCTTTCCAAGTTAAATTAGATATAAATTTCTTGAGCACTTGGAATTTTTGGCACTTAAGTTCTATTATTATATCCTTTAAATGGTGTTGAGAATATTATTTTTTTTCCCTTCAGTTTAAATGTAATCATTACACAGTGTTCTGTGCTCTGTAGTGAGTTCTATTTCCTTGAGAAGGTAAATTTTACCCAGTGAAATGAGGAAAATTTTGTAATTCTTTTCAGCCTATTCAGGGTTCCAGTTTTCTTTAATTTCAGCCTAAGATGTCACAGTATTATCTTACTGCCAGCATTAATTTTGGATACTTGCTAAAATAGTGTATTTCACCCTATAATTGTCCTGATGCCATGCTGGTGATCCTTCCTCTCTACTCAGCACTGGTGAGACCACACCTGGAGTCCTTTGTCCCAGTATTGGAGAGGGTCCAGTGAAGGACCACAGAGATGCTTAAGGGACTGGAGCATCCCTCATCTAAGCAAAGGATGAGGCAGCTGAGACTGTTTGTCCTGCACAAGAGAGGGAATCCTACAAAATAGCTGAAGGGAGGCTGCAAGGAGGACAGAGCCAGCCTCTTTTCAGTGGTTCCCAGTGGCAGGCACAAAGGCAGTGGGAACAAACTGAAACACAAGAGGCTCCATCTCAGCATCATAAAACATTGTTTATTGTGAGGATGACCAAGCACTGGAGCTGGTTGCCCACAGAGGTTGTGGAGTCTCCCTCCTTGGAAATACTCATAAAATGACAGGAATTGGACACCTCAGCAGCTTGTTCCAAACTACCCTGCTTGAGCAGGGAGGTTGGACCAGATACCTTCCAGAGGTCCCTTCCAACCTCAGCCATTTTGTGGCAGGATGGTGTTTGTTGACTAAGCCTGTCAGCTGGAAGACAACTTCTCCAAAATGTTATACAAGTGCACACAGTAAACTTCAGAGTGAAATAACAATGCTGGAGGTTTCAGATAGACTGGTAAATCTGAGTTCTCTGGGGCTTTTGTGATATGAAGCCATGTAATTACGCAGTGCTAATGGCAAATACACTTTTAAAAAATTGAGTTCAAAGGAGGTGTGGTTTTCACACAGGTAAGCTAGAGTTATGAAGTTACTAAAGCTGCTGGCTGTACCATACTTGCTCGTGCAGTTTAGAAGCTGATATGTTTAATGAAATGGGATAGCAAGGTGGTATCTTTTTGATAAGTTGTTTTCAACAGAGCAAAATTTTGTTCTGTTTCTGCTTTGTTTATTTTTCTGTTCTGTCACTGCTTTCTGGTTTAAAAAAAAAAAGGTAGCAAAGAAAGACATTTAAGGAAAAGTTGTTGAGAAATGGACATCCAGGAAGTATAGGTGCCACAGTTAAAGGTCATGGAATCATAGGATAGTTTGGATTGGAAGGGACCTTTAAAGGTCATCTAGTCCAACTTGAAGTTCATTTGTGACATCTGACATCTGTAGAAAGAGTTATTGTTAAATGTGGATGCTTTGCACAATAGAATAACAAGGTCCTGCCTGGGAAGCTGGGGATGTTCTGACTTGAGTTCCTTTGCCAGTGAACTTCTTCAGCAAAACTTTCCATTTATCCTCTTTTAAATTAGAGTTGTAATATATTGTCTCTTTGAAGGGGAAGTAGAAAGTTAATTTATTTAATATTAGTAGAGGCAATTTTTGAAATGCATACAGAAATGTGCCAAGAAGAAAAGTGATTAAAATGTATTTTCATTATGGTCTCTGGATGATACATAGGAGGCTGCCAATAGTGTTGAGAAGTAACAGGCTGTTTTATAAGCAGCAAAACTAATGGTTTCCTATGGATTTTTGACCTACATCCCCTTATACCAACCTCTGTTTATCATGCACTTGTTGCTGTGAATGTCCTCTTATCTTCCTGTTTGACTGCATGAATTACAATGTGTTCCATGCCTTTTCTAGAGCTACCTGTGTGCTAAATGCTGCCCCTCTGAATGAAGGGTTGAATTATAACTGCCTTTGTCTCAGTCAGGATACTAATTTGTGTGTCTGCCTTATCTAGCTACGGATATTTTTTCTTTTTTTTCTCCTTTTTTTTCCCCTCAACACAAAAAGTAGAGTATCTGGTTCCTCCAGCTCTTTAAAATCAAGTGTGAAATTAGAGAATGAATTAGAAGGCTACTGCAAATGTATGTGTCAAATGACAGATGTACAGACAGCAAGATTGTGTAAGGCTCATTCTTTTAAGAAATCAGGTTAAAAATAGTAAATGTCCTTTTACCTGACTTCTATTTTGTGTGCTTATTGAGAAGAGAGCTGTGTAGAAGAAAGAAATACTTAATAATCTAGAGATCTTTTCATTCTGCATAACTCTTCTTTTCATAGTTACTATTCATACAGCTTCGAATGCTAATCTCATTTATTGTTTCTAATGGCAGTGTTTCTGATCTAGGCAATTAGGCTGCCTTCTGTGACTGAGGGACCTTTTTTCAACATCAAAAACCAATTTAGAATGATTTCATTATTGCTGACAGTTTACACTCTTTGTTCACTTGATCCAACTTACTTGGACTTCTCGTTGGTTATGACATCAGTTTTTAATAATCCTTGTCTATTGAGAGTTTTGCATTGTGTTTTGTAGCTCACTGCTCCTGACTTACGTTCCTTCAGTTGTTTCCTCAAACTGAAGGACATGAGTATTGTGGCCCAACTTTTTCAGTATTTAAGGTAACACCCCCTGCAGTGTGTGTGTGTGTGCGTGCTTGTATAAAATATATACACACACATTTTATATGTAAGTGTGTGCATATAAAAATCTCCACTTTGTGTCTATACATGTATACACACACTTTGTTTATTAAGTGCTTTTGTTTGCACACTATTTGGATTCTCTATGTTCTGGATTCTCCAATGTAATTTGATATGTTGAGAACAGGTAAATTGGCTTTCATTTAATTTCACTACATTTTTTTAAAGCTTATCTTAATTTTACTGAATTAGTGAAATCTATAAATCAAGAATAAAATCTTTCTGAATGAGCCTGTTGGTAAACTAATTTTCCATTGATATATTAGAATGAATATTGTGCAATTAGCATTTTGGCCAGTACAGGCACGTTAGGAGTGGCTCTGAAAAATGTTGTGTCCCAGCTTGTTGGAATGATTGTATAAAGAACTCATTTTACATTTATAAATCAATCATATATGTCTGTGAGAAGCTTTGCAGCTTGGTGTATTTATTTTGCTGGAATAGAAGAATGGAAATAAAGTTCCTAGTGTGGAGCTTTATGTGCAATATTTCAGCTGCACATCCTGGATAAGTTGATTTGATTTGTAACTTAAAATGTGCTACTCATGAAGAATGCAAGTTTTTGTTTGAGGGTATTTTAAAAAATGAATCAATTTAGTCAAGTTGTAGAAATTACAGAATTCTCAAGAGCTCACACAGTATTGGATGCATGTTAAAAATTCAGGAAGGTCTTTAATAATGAAGATACCTTTTTCCCAGACCATTGTGAGAAGAACCTGTCTTTCAACAATGAATTAGCACATTTGCAGTATTTAAAACTCATAAGTGCAAAACAGAATCAAAGAAATAAGGAAATATTTCACTTCCCTGATATAATCAGCCAAACCAAAGTGAGCAAAACTCCAGGTAAATTACTTATCTTCAGAACTGGGTAAATCAGAAACCTCCATGAAATCTAACTATCCTTACTACTTTTTTTTTTTTAAATTTTGTATTTTATATGCCATTTATTCCTGTAAAATAGAAATGCTGGTAGCAAAAACCATGATCTATGGCTAGATTGAAGAGATCTCTCTTTTAAATTATACAAGCTTTGTTATACAAGTGACAATAGGTGTGTTTTGCAGCTGTGTAGAATTTGATTGGAAAGCTAGAGCACCCTGTTATGTTCTTGTTGGTCACCTTTACATAAGTTCTCCTGCAGTCCCCTCTGTGTTTCCTGGAGCAACTCCACAGAATACATGCCAGTGGGCTCTTAACATACAGTTTTTCTGAAGGTGTTTCCCTTCAAGTATTGATATTAAAGATATCATTGATACCTGGTGTAAGTTACTGGTAGTTGATGAGTAACCTCTTGTGGTGCATTCCATTAAGACACAGACCATCTGCATACAATACTAAAATACCTGAAAATTGCAGCAGTTCACTCTAATTAGTTTGCTCTGAGATTTGGATTCCTGATTTGCATTGCTGGCATCTATTCTTATTTTCTGCTTTGTTACCAGAAGACCAGTGGCTAACAAGGCATCAGTTTTTGAAAGGGACTCAAGGGGAGATCAAAGCACTGATCTCTCTCTGCCTGCTGAATGAATTGCAGATTAACAGAAACCAGAATAGAGAATAGAATCACTGAGCACACAGATATGTAAGATTTCCTGCTCTGTTTTTGTTGATACTGTGATGCATAAAGCTGTAGAAGATCCCCGAAAGAGTCAGCAAACGTGAACAAGGGAGAGATGCTTGGATACATAATTCTTCAAATAATTATTGGCAAGGTTCACTGCTAATAGATGTTGAACTAAGCAGTCAAAGGATGGAGGATAGTTTCTCTGTTTGCCTGGAGAAATTGGTTAGAAGGCAGGAAATGGAGAGTACAAATAAATAGTGCTGGAGGCCACAGAGGACATGTGCTGGGAAACCATACTCTACATTATACAAATGAATTATTTAGAATTTGAAAATGGATGAATACTGATACGACAACTTTGCTGCCAACATGAAGAATTGCTGAAAAATCTTATGGGACTCTGAGTGATTATGTCCCTTTTTATTTCTCAGCTAAATGTAAAACGATGCATATTGGTGATGCATAATAAGGAGGGAGAGATTCCAACTTCATGCTAAATATGAAAAGGTGTGAGGTGACTTAGTACACTTGAGAATGAGAAATTATGTTTTTTATAGTTCCTTGGAAATGTCACTGTAATGCTCAACAGCAGACAACAAGCAGATTTTCAGTATTTCAGAAAAGGAGAGCAGAACATATGAGGTTCTTATGGTAGCCTGTGAAGCTCAGGTGCCTCTGCATCTTGCAAGCTTGGTGTAGTTCTAGCCTCTCAGCTTCAAACAGGAGAGTATAAAACTGGCAGAGGTGCAGGGATAAGCTGATGAACATGGTTAGACTGATGCCTGACAGGACAAGACTGGAAGATAGGAACTGCTTTTTGCTGGCTGATCTGCAGTTGTGATTGTTTACAAAGATGACCTGAGAGGCTCTACTTTTCTAAACAGCATAGCACCAGGCAATCCTGTCAATACCATATTCCTTGAAACCATGAGAATGCACAAGGCTGAAAATACCTGTTCATCACCTTGGATTAAAAGTATTTGGCTTTATGAACATTTTTGAGCAGTCAGTTCACTGCTACAAGCACTCCAGGTTTAGGCTCTTTATATTTACTGTTCCAGTTCTCATCAATCTGAATGATTTTCCTGTTTATTTCATCAGGCATCTAAGACTTCAAGTATTTAATGCCAAGAGAGAGAGCTTCCCACTTTGCAACCTTTTTAAAAAACAGTTTTGTTTTAGTAATGGATTTGTTACCAGATTTGACAGTAAAAGAAAACCCAGTGTTCTGTGTGTGTTAAGAACATATTCCAAACAGACATTTTCAGTGACAATGTTCAAAAATGCATGACAGAGGCATGAACTCATGCCTGAAATAAATTCTCTTTAGATAGAGCTCTCAGAAAAGTTAAAAAATCTGTGAGTTTTCTAAGTTTCATCAAAAATCTGAGTATACAAGAAAAAGATAATTTTTAAAATTAACCTCCAAAAAGTTTTCTTTGCAGACAGTAGGAAAATGGTTATTAATTTTTTAATCTGCCAATTGAGCAGTAATTTTGTCTAGCAAGTCCTTGGTTAATTTTAAAACAGACTTTGAAGGTGGTTTATATAAATCTCTCAAAACTGTACCCTTAAACAGAATACATTCCTTTGAAAGCAAAAGCTGTTTGCTCTCTGTTGTGCATGTTCCTGATGGAATGGCAGGAACCAGTAAATACTGCAATTTGCCAGTAAATTGATTCTTTTGCTTGTTTATCAGGACTCCTGCTTTCTGTTTGCTGGCTGCCTGTCCTTTTTTGAAGACTGGAAAGGGGTTTTGGGCCAATCCTTAGTTTGAATTACTGTTTCTAGCATGCTGCTGTAGTGATAGAACTTCCTTACCAGTCTCTCTTCAATCACTGTAACCTCCTTTTGTTGTTACATTTACGAGTTTGGCAAAGGCATCATTGCCACTCTGTCTTTATAAAAATCAGATTTGCCAGCGACTGTAGAGGATCAACTCCCATGAACGTGTTCTAAAGTCAGTAAAACCGACTAGATAATGGTGTACCTACAAAAGCAGTTTCATTTGACGTGCCCTGCTCCTTGCCATTCTGTCTATCTTGCAGCAGAGTCCAAATTAGTCTTTTTGTAGAATTATCAAGTTGTATGTGCAGCAGCATCTTGCTGGTTGTTATTTCCATTGTGTCCCATAATAAACATTTTCAGCATTAGTATGCAACAGGCCTATTTCCTTTGAATGATTGTGCTTTCCAAAGCAAAATCTGTCATAAATGGTGTCAGTAAAAAGTCCAGTGCTAAAACTGCTTGTTCTCTGGTGGACAGATTGCAAGATCTATATATGATATGCCATCAAGTTCCAGGCATTTACTGTGACAAACTGCTATCAGGTATGGAAATTTCAGCTGTGGAAATGTGTCTTGCCTTTTTCACAAGTACTGATCCATGCTCATTATTTTCATTCTTCTGAGGTTAAGGTGCCTCTCTGGTGATTTCTTCAAGGGTTGAGTATGGTTTTCTTGCAAATAGCTTTGCCTTCTTTCTATTATCCATGGTGCTGATGTTCCAGTTACTGTCTGAGACTTTCCTCTCCTCTTAAATCTTAAAGGTTTGTTTTAAGAAAAGTCTATCCATCCCTGCAGCTATTTTCAGCATTTCCAACTTCCACTATGCAAACGCTATGTAGCGTACCTATAATTTTGTTTTTCCAGTCAGGAGTTCACGTTGCTTGTACTTCCTGAGCCAAAATGCCATCCTCAGTTAAAGTTTTATCTGGCAAAGGCACCTCTCTTCTGCTGTCTCTCCAAAGCTTTTGTGTGCACCACTGCTCCCGACAGTGTCGATGTTCTGTCTATAGTATAACAGGGTCCCTGTTCTGGCAGTAACAAAAATCTCCATGTCGTTACAAGATCTCTTGGCATATCATCCTTACAAAATTTAATACTGTGTACAAGAGCTGTGGGGTTTCTCACTTGCATGGAATGTGCAGTTCTCTGCTAACATGATATCATGAAGTCTGCTGGTTTTGTGGCAGAGGAAAGCAGTGAGTGGAGTGCCAGAGCAGTGCTCAGTGTTTGTCTGGAAAAGATCAGTTGGCTACTTAGTGTAATAAAGCCAAAGGATTCTTGAGGACTTACAGCACCATATTCTTAGTACTGCTTGGGGGAGGCAGAGGGGCAGGACAGATGTATTTATGGTTATCAAAGTAGCTTAGTCCCCTCAAAACATGATTTCCTATCTCAGCTGTAGTTGACGCAGCCAACTGTGTCTTAGTCTCTTGTGTTCAACAGAGTTTCAGGTCTCAGTGTATTCTGAAGTTACTTCTGCATTAATTCGTGCATCTAGTGAAGTGTGCTCCTTTGCAGTTTCTATCTTAATAAATTTTTATCTTAGAATAAATTATGTATCTAGAAACATGTATGTATTCTGTTTAGTGCTTTGTAATTTGCATACCTTTTTGGGTTTCTTCAGAGCTAAATATTCTGTAACAAAATCTGTACCTTCCCCCCAGAAGCACAGCAAATTAGGACAGTGAAATATTCCACAATTAACATTCTGCCATGAGGAAACAAGTTGTTCTCCCGGACTTAGCTGGTTTTGACCTGCACTGGTATTTGCCCACACCATCAGATTTTTACAAAGCTAAAATGTCAATGCCTATTTGATTCTCCTTTATGAAATATTTATTTGTGGCATCCACAGGTCTCAGAACCCCAGTGTCCCTTATGTACAAGCCAACTGGTTGGATCTGCCACGTCATGGTCACCTTGTTATTTAGTCACCCATCTGTTTTCAAACACAGAGAGAGTGCATTGGTCAGTCAGTCTTTAGGTTCATCCTCTAGTACTTTCTAAACCTACAGATATGTGTTTTCCCAAGTAGAGTTTTTAGGACTTAAAGGTGCTCTTGCAAGCTGTGAGTTAGAGCAGGACTCTTCACAGAGACCTTAAGTCTACCCTGACTGGATAAAGCCTTAAGTAGCCCAGCCTGATCCCATAAGTGATAATGCTTTGAGCAGAGGGTTGAACTGGAGAAACATCCTGAGGTTCCTTCCAGTCTGAACAATGCTGTGGTTCTTGATTTTATGATACTAAGCTAATGAATAATTTTATATAGAAATTTGTAGGTTTGTTCTGGATAACGTTAGTGAGAGTTCTTAGAGGAACTTCTGTGCTTAGTGCCTGTGATCAGGCTTTTATTGCATTTGTCATGCTGCAGTTTTCTTACCTGTCAAGAGAGGATCACTTTACCTGAGTCATCTTGACATTTCTATAGCTATGAACTGGTCAGTTGGATAAGTGCTGTGCAAACACTAAGGAGTTTGTGAATGCTAATGAAATGGCTTTTCTCTCCTCTTTTAATATAGTTGCATCCACTTTTTCTTACACTGCTAGTTCATGACACTAAAAGAAATTATAGAGTATTATGCCCCCATCAGGTGTTAGAATTAGTGCAGGTACCGAAAGCAACATGTGAGCTTGAAAGTTTGAAAGATTTGGGATTACCAGATGCAGACTTCACCAAATCTTGAATTTGGTAAGAGGAAGGACCTGAGGGGTACTAAGAGGAGAGATGTGAGATAGTGCTGGTAGGGTAACTGGCTGCACCTCAGTTTGTTGCCTCTAATTTTCTGCAAGTATGGTGACTCCTTGATTAAAATTAGAAAATTATGGTCCTGTAAGTCATAGTCAAAATTGATTGCCCTGCCTCAGTTTCTTAAAGGATGAATATTGGTCTGTTAGTTACAGTCACAGCTTCTCCTCATAGAGAGCATTTCTCAAACTTGTGGAAATCGTGATTTTAAGTCCTATACGTTTTCTTGGGGATTCTATTTATATTAGCAATATTTTAATACAATTTTTAAAATTCAGAAAGTATGTATAATGTTGTGGATACAGACACATTCTAAAATAATTTTCACCTAACTGTTCTTGTGTCTGGAGCAGTCAGTTTCTTTTGAAATCTCATTTCCTCCTGTTACTTGCCTTCATCTGTTTAGGTACTAATAATATTTATTTCTTCAAAACTGCATTCGCTTTGCAATTTGGTGGTTGCTGAATTTCCAACAAGTAGGGAATTTGAAGAGTTTCAGCAAATCCATAAAAGCAGTGCTTAGTGGCTGATGTGCACAGCTAGTATTTGTGGGTCAACAAGATCTTATGGTTTTTAGATGTAATTTTCTTACTAAGTGGTGGAAAGATCTATTAAAAAGAGTTCAATGTTCTGTGTAGCAAATATTAATAATGTTATACTGCTTTGTTCACTATGCTTTCTGAAGAGCAAAGCTTTTGGCATTTCTTTTGGTGGAGGTTATGTGACAGTACATCTTTGTCAAGTAGGTGTTGCTAATAAGAAATTTATTATGCCTTTTGCAAAATTGTTTAATCATACTTGGATGTTCCAGTGTAAATAAATCCTTTTTATGCTTCAAATATCAGGAGATATATTTTTCTTTTACTTAGCATCTTAAGACATTAGCCAGTGTTTTACAGCAATTCCTTATGCTTAAATGCATTCCTTATGCTTCCATTCTGAAATGTCTGTGCATATATTAAAGGAAAAGAAAGAACAAGAAAATGACCTGATGCAGGGCATGAGGTTCCATAGCTCAAGTCAAATAGACTTGAAATTTTTTCCAAATTTATTCATGCTGTAAAATGTAACAGATAGAGAGAGTGACAAAGTAATTAGTCAGTATGCTAAGATGCCTCTGAAAGATGAAGTGTCAAATAAGGAGTAAAATATTGTATTCATAGAAAGTAGTTTTATAATGTAATCAAATCCTGTTTTTTTCCATTTCTTAGATGATGAAGCATGCCTGGGACAATTATAGGCAATATGGATGGGGACATAATGAGCTTAAACCAATTGCCCGGAAAGGACATTCCACCAACATATTTGGTAGGCTATATTGTCTGGTTTGTTTGTGATTTTTTTCTTTTTTTAATATTTCTGTGCATGTGTCCTCTTTGAAAGTCTACCCAAGTTTTCTAGCAAACACTGTTTTAATATAAGTCTTTTGGAGTGTGGGTGACAGAAATATACTAATTATTTGAATGATATTTAATTGAACTACTTTATTAACCTATCTTTTTGGGAGTATTATGTTCTTGGTGTTGCTCTCGTTTTATATAGAAATTGTGCACTGATGCTTTATGTCTGTGTGTGTGTATATGTAAATGAAAGTTCTGATGCAGTGATGGTTATTTTTGGTTATATTTGGGATGCAATGAATATAAATGTGGGTTCTTTTTTTTTTTTTTTTAACCCCAGCCTCATCTTATCTTGATCTTTGTGTTTAATTCCATGAGAACCATAGAACAGTTTGAGATGAAGGGAACCTTTTAAAGATGATTCAGTCCAAGCCCCTCTGTCATGGGCAGGAACATCTTCCACTCCACCAGGTTGCTCAGAGTCACATCCAGCCTGGTGTTGAACAGTGCTGGGGATGGGGCATCCACAGCTTCTCTGCCAGCCTGTTCCAGTGCCTCATTAATGGTACTCAGCATAGTGCAAGGAGAGAGTGTCAGGCTGAAGGGAAGACTGGAACAAAAGGATTCTGCCATTACAAACATTTCTTAGATACCAGGACAGCATTGTGTGGTATTCTTAGGTACTTTGTTTGCTAACTTCTACATTGGCACTGCTTTAATTTACACCAGGAAAATCTCTTCTGAAGCTTACTGTGATTTAGTTTTATGTTATGACTAATTGATGGCTTTCTTTTAAATTTTTTCCAGCTGATGAAATTGGATGTGACAGTGAAAAATCTTTAATGTTCACCTGTATGATCATGTAGTCTTTGCTTTTGAATATACTTGCAATTCTGTTGCTTAATTTGCCATGTATAATTTTAGATTAGCCTTGATTTGTAACCCAGACTCTATGAAGTAAGTTTCTTTTTTCGTATGGCAGGAAAACATTTTTATAATGTTTGTTTTTAATGTGACTGACACAATGTTTTTAAGCAGTTATAAATTATAATTTCACTGTAGTCTCTTCTTTCCATTCCTCCTCTGCTTACTTCTAACATGTCTTCTGATGAGTTTGGAAGATTTCTGCTTTTTTTTTTGCTTGGAATGATTACTCTTTGGAATGCTTATTTTTTGAAATTTTGGCACTGCTTTCTGAAAGAAATTGCAGGCTTTGTCTATGTTAAAGATTCTGCTTCTCTTGTTCCAGCTAACTCTAGCAGCCAATTCCCTACATGTTTGTCCTTTTAAAATCCAGATGCTATTTTGTGCCATTTAGTTTTTAGCCAAATCATGTCATGATTGCGCTGTTCAAGGCTATTTCATATGAAAAACTTTTCTGAAATACATAATCTTCAGTATACATCAAGGCTAAAATAGAATCAGCTATTGTTCGTTTGGTGGGTGGTTGATGGGAGGGGGTGTGTGTGTGGAAATGGGTCTGTGTACCAAGGACTGTCTGGGCTGTATTGTTATTTCTAGCTCTTTACCCACCTCTGTTACCCCTAATGACACAAATCCCAGCAGTATTTGCCTTTATAGAAGGCTTGCTTAATTTTTTTGAAACCTCATACTAGTTTTAATAAAAAGATGCTCGGCAAAATCTGTTGTTATTATTAATCTCAAAGATGATTTGATCCAAACTATTTTCTGTTATTACTGCAGTCTACTGTACTTCCCTTTCAATTCCTGGCACGTCTGTGAGATTCTGCAAGGAGATGGTATCACTGGGTGAACAGCAACCCTTTGCATGAATCTTTGGGAAATCAGGTTTGCTGATAACTCCCAAGTGAGGTTAAACACGGTTCAATTTAGAAGACAAATAAGTCATTACTCTTCCCCATTGGACTCCACTTTTTTCCGAAGCAGTGTATATCTGTATCTCTGCCAAGGAGAACACCAATGTTTCTAACCTTGCGAGATTTAGCAGGGTTCAGAATGGGCTGGAGGTGGCCTGCTCTGCTCTTATAAATTTTAGTTTTAAGTAATTAAAAATATAAGGAAGGATAAACTTTATAAACTTAAAAGCAAGATGCTCTATGCCTCACTGAAGCATGCCAGCAAGAACATTTATGGGATTCCTCAATTATTAGTTTGACTTTTATAAGAAAACATACTAGGGTTGCTGTATTTGGCCTGCAGAAGGAAACTCTTGCCAGTCTTTGAGATGTCTGGCTGTAAATTTTAGAGGACAGTCTGCTAAAAATACTGTCTATCAAACTGTGTAGTTGGTCAGTAGTTGTAATCTTGAATAGTACCTTTTCAACAGCTAGGTCACAGCATTAGTAGTATGGTACTGCTTTGGGAAATATGACTGGGAATGGGTGAGCTTTTAAAGATACTTACATTTAGAAAATATATGAAACAAACCTTTATAGGTTCTCTGTTGGTGAAACAGGGTGATAACTGTTTTTGAAAAGGCTGGCATTTATTCCTTCCCTATAAGATGAAATATAAAAGGCAAGGAAAAAGTGCAGCAGAGAGGTATAAATTTTATTTCCAGTTTAAATTTTTATTTGCAGCTCTGCTGAAGGTTGTAGCAGCTAAGCTAAAAAAAAAAAGAAGAAAAAGTTGACCTTTTTTGTTGAACTGCTTAAATTGGTGGAAAAATCTGATGGCAGCCGCAGGGCATTGTTGCAGAGGTGGGTATGTGTGAGATCTGGGTCAAGTTCTCATTAGAACACAAAGGGTGAAGAGAAGAGGCTGATGGAAAATGATGCATGTAAGATAATGAGCAAGCATGACAAACACTGAGCTTGCTTCAGAAGGATTTCTGAGTTTAGCACAAACCGGAGTAGTTGATAATACTGTCAGATTCTCTTCCTGTAATGAAATGTGATTGGATTTGCTTTTGAGGATGAGAGTAACCATCTGAAACATGCTATTTGAAGATGATTTGTCCCTGCACTTGCTTGATGACCCGTAGGTGAACATCTTATGAAAACACAATTAAAATTACTCAGTCCAGATACGCTTCAGAGTTTTAAACTGTATTTGTTTGTGGTATCTTTTACTCCAGTATCATATGAACTAATTACCACAGCATAAGCTGTAAGGATACTTTATTGTGAGTTAAATTGAGTAGTTTGTACTACTTAGTTTGCATCAGTTCTTGATCTCTGTTTTTCTAAAACGATGTTTAATTGAGAACCTGAATTACTTTAAGGAAAAAAAAGAAAATAGTCCGTAATCCTTGAGCGTTGTCCTCAGCAAAACTAGAAATCATGGTCTGTCATCTAAGCCGATGCTTTCTGAACTGAGAGTTCTGAAATTCGTGGTGTTTTATTTTGTTGTTTTGGGGTTGTTTTTTGGCTTGTTTTGCTAATTTTAACTATCTAAAAATAAAGTGAAGATGGGTGGTTTGTCAAGTGATAAGTAATGGCAAAGTACTGATACAACTCTTGCAAAATGGAAAACTTCCCATATTACTAGCAGTGCATTTCTGAACCTTGCATTTGGGTGTATTCTGACTAGAGATGAGCTGCTTTACATGAAGATGATCTGATAATGTATATATTCATTAACAGTTATATGTCTAGATATGTTTTCAAGGGTGTGGAAAGATCCTAATAATGATGTGAAATTTTAAAGTTGTAGACTCTTGGGTACCGACATGCTCATTCCCACGCACAGAGATTTAATAAAATCATTATTTTGTATTTTGTCACACTACAGCTGTCTCGTGCATTGATGTGCTTTCATGCCTCTCTTCTCATCTCACACGCCACACAAACAATTTAATCTGAGCTGCCTGCCAGCTCTGTCTGGGGATCTTGTCTTATGGGGGAAAGAATCATCCACGAAGCCACGTTATGGTTGCATTTGTATTACCTGCTAGAGCCCCAAGGCTGCAATGCAGTGCCTTATCTCTCCCCTAAAACTTGACCAAGCAAAACTGTTCTCTCTTTTATGAGGAATTTTCTTCTGGCACGTTCAGTGTCATTGGTGAGCAAGATACGTCCAAGGGAGCAACTCAAGGATTCAGGGAGGGCAGCTAGTGTGCTGAATATCCTTTAACTTGCCAGTGGACTGCTTGTTTTCTAGCACACCATGGAGTGTGTCCTGTTGCCTGCCTTGTGCCAGCCCCTCTCAGCCCTTTGCTGCCCGTGCCGCGGAGAGGGCCCTGTGGCACGGGAGGCAGTGGCTGGGGCGGCCGCGGGCCCGCGCTGCAGCCTGGGCAGCTCTGCTGCTGCAGCTCCCCGCGTTGCTAAGCGATGGAGGCCTGACGGTGCATTTCTCCGCCTGCCGGGGAGCAGCAGCCGGGCTCCCACGGAAAATGCATTTGTCAGACTGCAACGGCTGTTGCAAGAAGGAGCTGAGTCAGGCACAGGAGTCTGCTTTTCCAAGTCCTTTGAGAAGCACGGCATAGCTTGGGAGAGTCATGCGATTCCTTTGTCCGCTTTGTGGTCCTGAAAATGACAGGTGGAATATTTCTTGTAAGCACTGCAAGAAAATGCTGTAGCATATATTTTATTATTGTTATTTACCCTTGGAAATATCCATTACTTTATTAGACATTTTTGTTATCTGTCCTTGTAGCAGTTATTGGGCTGCCTGAGCTGCTCTGACACAATCATCTGCTGTCACCTGATTAGTTGTAATTTACTTTTGAAGTTCACATTGAGTGCCAAGGGTGTCTGGTTTTGTGGGCCTTTTGTATTTTCTAGGGTTTTTATTTTTTTGTTTAGCTGGCAAAATATCTGTGAAAATTTATAAAGAGTATGGAGACAAACACTTTTACTGGAAAAAAACTTAGATTATATATTCTAAAGACTGAGGAATGACCTTTTGAAAATATGGCTGAAAACTCCTGGTGTCTCCTGACACTAAAATCCTAATGAAGACACAGATGGGAAACAGCTTCTGCTCAACATCCTTTTTCCGTGCTTGTGTTCAGCCTCTGAATCCAGGTGGATGATAAATGAACACAAAAAAGGAAGATGAGGTATATATGTAAACAGAAATGTTCTTGACTAGATGTTGTCTTGATGAAAAAAACCTACTTAGTGAGCAGTAGTTCTTATCTTTTAACTGTATGAGCGCAAGTAATCTACTTATCATTGCCTTTTTCTTTGGCAAATGAAAGGGGAAAGAAAATCCATTCATGCTAACTAGTAAAGAGAGGTAATTTCACAATGCAAATTTCAGCCTAATCTCTGTATTTCAGGTTCAAGTCAATTTTAAACTAAATGGAAATGGCCTTAGGACAGCCCTATATAGCATCTGTGTCCTCTGCAAGCTCAGTAGCGAGTGACTACAGTGCTATACAAAATATAATTTTGAATATTATATGTACATTGAATGTGTATTTTATTGACCAGTAACACAAATTTTGGAAAGATAAAATTTTGAGAAAAAAGCATAACTCCTGAGTTGCTGGCTTTATTTTAAATTAGAACAGTGTTCTAATATCACAAGAAAAGTTCCTTCAAGTCAGATGAAAGATCAAACATGATCATTACTCCTCCTTGAAAAATTGCTCACAGTACCTAGGGAAGAAATTTAAGAGCAGGAAAAGCTTATAGTAAGTGGGCTTATTTCAGAGTACAGCCTTACAGAACTTCGTGCAATGTTAGTGCTTCTGTGGGCAGAGGCAGCAAGTTTTATTTATTCACGTCTAGTTTATTTCTCCTTGATTTTGTCCAAACTGCTTTGGAGTCTGGGCAGCCTTAAGAGCAACATAACCCATAGCCAGTGGTTCCATTGTTTGATTTGATACAGTATAGAAAAGTTTGTTGTTTTGAAATTTGCTTGCTGTCCTTGGTGACTAGTTTTGGTGTTGGAAAAAGAACAACCCATTATTCATCTCTTCCTTGCCATTCATGAGTTTGTGGAACTGACTGTGCCCTCGGTTGTGCACCTGTTTTGCATGGAGAGTCTTGGTCTGTTAGCTCATTTCTCATAGGTATGTTTTTTCATACCTAATATGTTGCTGTCTTCTTTCTTTGTATCTTTTCAAGGTGGTGGTTTGGGGTTGTTTTGGTCTTTGAGACAAAAACCAAAACTTTGTTCCGTTTTTTGTTTTGTTTGCTGTTCCTTTCCTAATAACTGTATTTTCTGTCTTTCAGGCTCCTTGTTGAGTCTACAAACACACTACAGGGTAGCTTTTCTGCAGTAGGATTCCTTTTGAAAATCCTAATCCATTGAATCCAGTGATAAGTTTTATAAATCTAATGTTATAAATATTTTCAAATTATTTCATATTTAAGCTTTTGACCAAGCAGTCATCACTGCAGGGTCCCACTGGTGGTTTTGCCTCACACTGATGGTTGTTTACACTTACCCATTTCTTAGCTTTTAAACAATTATTCATCTGCTTGAGAACAATTTTCTTTTACCCTGTGGCAGGTCAGTTTTCTCAAGAGCTTTTATTAAGGGGTGTTCTTACATCCCTTCCGTATATGTTCTCTGTCCATATGCAAGTTCACTTCTTAAAAAGACCTCAACATTGATCCTAAAATAAGACATCCCTCTTCAAAATTTCTGACTTTTCCTCAGTTTATCTAATTTAAAGCTGTCTTCTGTCTTTGCCAATTGGGCAAATAGTGGTTTGTTAACATTATTTTGCTCCACTTCAATATATATCATGCTTATTCAGAATATTGGTGCTGCCAGTTGGGCAAGTAGTGGTTTGTTAACACTACTTTGCTTCACTGCAATGCACATCATGTTTATTCAGAATATGCTTGTTCTCTGAAAGTTGCAAATTTGTGCAGACAGGGTCCAGTCTGGCTGTGTGTTCCCTATTAACTGTTTTGCAGTACTGGTGCCATAGATAAAAACAACTGCTTAGCTAAGAATGTGTTTTGATATTTCATCAAACTGTCACAAACTGTGCCTATTCATATCAGGAAAGCTCACCACGACCAGCTGTTGTCTTCTGTTCTTTTTAATAATAGAGTATTCCTACTGAATTCTTCTCACAACACATTTAGGTCAGTTGTACTTAGTGGATTTTTAAAGTGTTTCTGAGCCAATTATGTTAAATCCTATTCAAAAGATTGAAAATTCTGCTTTAACAAAACAAACGAAAGATGCATAAATGCAAAGTGGAATTAGGTAAACACACCTCATTTCTGTCACCTGCCTTGTAGAATAGTGAGGTAAACATCTGCATCAAATGGTAATGATGACATTAAGACATTCTAGAGTTCAAGGCTGAAGCTCAGACTGAGAATTTTGATTCTTTCTAATAGCATTCTCTCCTGTTCTTCTCTTTTAAACCAGATGGTTTGTTCTGAGAAAAAAAAAATTGTTTCCTCTTGGAAATCTTTGGACTTAACGTTTGCTTTGATTTGTGAATTATTTAGGTTGTGGGAATGATATTCATGAATTTAAACTTTTCTCTCTCATTTGAAATTGAGAGCAGAGAGTGTAATAAGGAAATGAAGTTAAGGCTATGCAGTCTTGTTTTGGACTGTGTTAAAATATTAATAGGCATGACAGCTGAGTAAGAATTAGCTCACTGAGCTCTAAAATGAAATCTGCTGAGGACAACTCCACGGACACGTGTTCAGAGAAGGAGTCAGATGTGGGTACACTTTGCTGTCATCTGAAGCCAGCAGATGTGCCAGGCAGCTGGAATTCAGAAACAGTTCAGCCACGTGAGTGTAGCACTGTGCTTGTGCCTAATACACTGATACTGTTCCCTCAAGTTTTTCACCCTTCTGGTGAAGTTTTACATCTATTCCACTGAAAATCTTCTCCTCTTTATTTGTCTCAAAGAAAATTTAGAATGTGGTTTGGACCAAATTGTGTGGAAGTGGCCCAAGCTTTTATCTAAAGACAGAAAAGCTTATGTGCCATGATGGCTCTTAGGTGTGGGGATTTTTTGTGATGTTTTTTCTACTGCCTAGCTGACAAAGTAGTTTAGCTTACAATTATCTGTGAGAGATTGTATCTTGTCTTGGAAGATCAGTGCTTAGCTTGCTTCATACATCAGGTCACACAACTATACTCGAGTCCAGATAGCATCTTGTTCTCTTATTTACTGTCAAATATTAATCTTGCTTTGCTTGCTGCTGTGTTTAGCTGATTGCTGCCAGTGTTTAGGTTCTTCGTACTTGTAGGCCATTGTTCACAGGTACTTTTCCCTCACTTTCTGTTTTCTCGAAATGGACCTACTTCAGGTCTGTAATTTTGGTTCGCTTTGATTGACTGCCTCGTGTGTAGTGGATCTGTCGTCACCATTCACTTGTCTCCTGTTATTTCTGCTTCCCTTCTGATACACTTCTGTCCCCTCCTTTGTGCTCACTGCCATCTCCTCTCGCTCCTTTCTTTCCTACTCTGAAATTCATCCTAACCTTTCTCTCCTGACATTGTGGCCTTTCAGTTATCACCAGGTCTCAACCTTCTGCTAGCTCAGATCATAGTTCCAGCATTAATCTATATTATGGTCCACACACAGTTCTCCTCATGTCTACAGTAAGTCAGTTTGGTCTTTGTGCTTAAAAATAAAATAATAAAAAAATATTGAGATAATTGGGTAGAAATGTAGAAAATTGAAACAGTCTGAGGACATTCAGGTTTTGTATCAGAGGGACTGCATTTAGCTCTTGCTTGCATGAATTTTGAATTCATTTGAAGGGCCATGTAAGATTTAGTTAGAGAGCAAGGTAAAGCAATCAAGTGAAGCGCAGACAAGAGGAAGGTTTACTGCAGTGTAGATTCTTGGGCAAAGTTTTAAAATTTGGGTCTTAAGAAAAGGTATTTAAGCAGCAGTTTGTTGATTAATAACATCTTACCAGCAGGTCCAGTTTTTAATAGGCTCTAAGTCTAGCATACAATTCAGTGTTTTACTCCCATTACTTCTTCAGTTATGAAATTAAGGAAAGCATTACAATTGATTATTTAATATTATTTATATGCTAAAGTACTCTATTGTCTGATATAAAACATTAAGACCTCCTTTTCATCTTGTCTATTATCAGCAATTTAAGAGAACTAAGCAATCAACATGCTTAGCTTTTTGTTCTGCTTTTTTAATTAGTCTAAAATGTTAAAGGCAATTGGTTTCTTCATGGATACTTACAGGCTTATTCATAGCATTTTATGACTGAGCTGAAATCATACATTGCAGTTTTGTATGAAATGTATACTTTCATTGACTAATTTTGAAGCACTTGTTTTCTCAGTGAAATGAAACTCTCTTGTTCAAAAGTTTAATTAATTTTCTTAAACATTATCTTGTTCCTCATGAGTCATTAAGATATTTTGCAAGTGGTATGCTTCAGTAGTGGCAGCTTTATTGCCAGAGCCTCATTAGAGATACAGAAAACTGTTGATAATTGTTTGCTTTTAATTTTCATGTTACACATTTTCCTACCATGTCTGTAATTGTCTGTCACATCAAGAAATCCTGTTGCAACAGTCTGAAAAGTTGAATTATTTGAATCTTTTGGAGTTGAAATTGGTATAATTTCTAATATATAATGCAGTCCTGCCCAGTCTGTTTTTCAGCCATTATGAAGCTGGGCAGACAGAAATACCAATAACAAGAGGATTTATTTTCTCTAAGATTGTAATAACTCTGTATTTAATGTCAGGCTGAGTTTATCAAGGAAGCATTTTCACTCAGTTGCTAGGGATTAAAACACCTGCCTATGTGAAGAATATCTAAACTGTTAGGTTCCAAGTGTGAGAGAGGGTATATATTCCTCTTTGGAGAGGCTTTACATCTCCTCTTTTGTTTGTGGAATCATGGGGGTGGAATAGGGAGGATCTGCTCTATGCTTGTGTACACCCCAATGATTAGGCTGCTCTGTCAGTAGTGCTGGGCCAGGCTGAAGCTGAGGTCACCTGCTTTAGTGGAAATTTATCTTAAAAATTAAGGTAGATTATCCCTCAAGGCCTTGGTCCTATTATATTCCTTTTGTAAGCTGGTCTTCCCTCCATGCCCAAGTAGGTACACCCATAGTCAAGCATGTCCTGCATCAGTAGCAGTAGGTTCTGCTTCCTGTAAATGATGTCTGTCCAGGGCCCTGGAAGAAACAAGGACTGGATATAAGACTGGCTGAGACCAATACTATTTGTGGCACATGAAGTCTGTTTGTATCTTGTGGTTCAGTCCATCAGTATGATCATCCCATTGGCCATGGGAACCTGTTTGGAGAGTGAAAGCCATTTACTTGCATCTAGAGCTCTCCTCTTTGCACATAACTAACTGTAGATTCCAGCTTTCTATTGCTTAGGAAGATAAGTCAGCTTTCTAGAGTATGAAATAACTTATTTTCCATAGCAGGGATGTCTTGACACAGATGCTTGCTCTTTGTGTGATGTAGAGACAGTTGTCTTCAATAACAGCCCAAATGCTTTTACTGTATCCAACTGCTTGTTCTTCCTCAATCTTGCCAGTTCCCTTAGCTTTCTTCAAAATGTAGCTGCTGCTGATGTCTGCAGGCTGTCCTTGTAAAAGAGAATAAGAGTCTTTGTTATTTTGCTGTGTGATTTTTGTCACTAGTTGAGGAAATATTAGAACCCTGCCTTGATTGTCAATGAAGTGATGAGCATCCTGCTTTTGGATCTGTCATCTGCTGTCTTTTCTGAGTGATAGTAAAATGCTTCCTTCTCACTCACTTAAGGTATAGAAGAGTAGGAATGGTTACATGCACCTATTAGGCCTATTTATATGACTTCCCTTGGAAGCAGAGCAGCCTCAGTAGTTTTCCACTTAGGCTGCTTTCCTTGACTTCGTAGCAGCAGTGTACATTTGGGTAATGAGAGATCCTTTTGAATAAGCTGGGTTTCCTTCAGGTTTGTTACTCCTCTTGCTGGTCTCTGGATAGATGCCAAGTGTGTTGTAGGACACACACACACTTGTAGCACAGAAGTGTCAGAGCACAGGCAGAGGGAGAGAGGGTAAGGAGATTCTCTCCCCAGTTTCTTGCCTACCCCAGCTTATTCACTGTGGGGATGCAGAGGTAGGGGAAAAGAGAAAGCCTTGATGCTGTGCAAGCACTGCTCAGCACTGTTCAAAATTCTGGTGTGTTACCAACACTGGTTTAGTCACACATCCAGACCCCACAGCACCATTAGGCTGCTGTGAAGAAAATGAACTCACTCCCATGCAGACTCAGTATCCCTGCTCAGCCCTCCACCTGGGCTAATGAAAGCCCCCATGGAGGTGTTTTTCAGGAGGAGTAATGAGATGTGTGTGTGGTGTACACAGTTTGAAGTAAGGAGGAAGTATGGGTGACATGTTAAATTACCAGAGTTTCTGTGGAGCGAGCACCTGTTTGGTGATTACCTTTCAACTTAGTGCATGACTACAGTTTGCTGGTGCAGAGTATTAAGTTGTCATCTTGTTCCCTGTTTAGCTTGTCTGTGTCTCATATCTCCAGTCTTTTCTGTTCATAATTAATCTATGCTTATTCACATAATTTCTCTAGTACCTCACTGCTCGTAGACTCTTCTGCTTCCACATAATAAATACACTAAGCAACCCTGAGCTGATATCAGACATTCTAAATCTCTGCTTTTATTCTTATGGTATAATGAAAATAGGCTATTTATTTTCTTCATATTCCTTTTGTCGTGGAACACTTGACAACGATCTGTCTCCCTTGCACTTTGATAGTCTCTTGTGAGACTCTCAAATGGTACAAATAAGCCAGTTCTTCATCTAGTGCTTTGGCATACTGAAAGAATTCTAGATAAGAAGACCATTTTTCTTTTAGAAGCTCTGATATTTACACTTAGTCATATGATTTGCTAGAAATTTCAGACTGTAGATTGATGTGGTATCAGCTGAAGGAATTATTTGCCTTATCTCAGGAAACTGAAGTCTACCTAATTACAAATCTGAATTACCATTTTGCAGTCCTTTGGAATAATACTCTTCCTTAATGAGAGTGTGCACGATTTTCTTAATAGTTCAGCTATTTCACTGCTAAATTCTTTCCATTAGCTCATGATGGATGTTCTGTTTTATTTAGAAGAATGAGCATTGCATTCATTAGGCAAACTTCATTAAATTTGGAGCTCAATCAACTAGAACTATAATTATATGGAGAGGAAACTTCCTAATCTGACGTTTGTAAAACTGAGCCTTTTTGGAATCAGTTATTATCTTATGCAACATGACTAGCTGAGCCTTTGTAGTGAACAGAAGCAGGCCCTGGGAGGAGTCCCTTCAGCTAGCACAAGTGTTATTTTCTATTACAGTTTAATAATTTTATAGCTTTTTTCACCACAATGAGACATCTGCTCCCTCTCTATTTGGAGCAATAATAGACTGGTTGAGGTGGTAGCTAAAGGTGTGTACTCATCTAAACTGTTACCTCATTATTTAGGGTTACTTTATGGCTCTTCAAATGACATCTTCTGCAGTTTAATTCCAGCAAGGCTCTCCCCTTGTCCTTTAAGGCAAAATTTATGGATCTTGGCATGGTTACGAAAGGGAAGAAAAGAACATTCTCTATTATGAATGGAAAATGATTTCTCTTTGTGACATCAGATAAATGGTTTCTATCAACATCAGTAGGGGGAAGTACCCCTGCCCATCCATTTCTGCTTTACCTATAGCACCATGTGTGACTCTTATGCAGGCTAGTGGATTGCTGTTTCTTCCTTATTTTCAGTTGATGCCTTGCTGGTAGTGCAGTGCATTTTAAGACAAAGACAGCTGTTACAACATCACTGCGTGTTTTGGTCAAGCAATAGACACAGAAGAATTCAGTGCAAGCTCTTATTTAAGAACTAACTAAGAACGACATCCTTTCCACAGAGTCCTTGAAAGAACAAGCTGAGAGCAATTAATTAATTTTACTTTCTAACCAAACATAGTGTACCCCACAAATGCTTTTAAGTTGTACCTATCTTGCATTATGGGGCAGCCAAGGTGTTACATATGTATTGTCCTCAGTGTTGCCTTATGTCCAGCTCTGCCCTGTAGTAGGCATAAGATTTCTGAGTGTGAATTTTGGACTTTTCCCCCACAATACCCATGAAGAAGGAATTAGCTTGCTTCCTGCTGCCTGATTGACACGAAAGGAAGAAGACTGGGTAGGCAATCTGCTGCAAAATATTGACTGGTCATCTCTTGACCTCTTGGAAATGTGTTCACTCAAAAGGCTTTAAAAATGCAAAGGTTGTACCTCTCATTTTTTCCCAAGAAAGAAGTGCTCATGAGCTGAGAAAAAGGAAAATAACCCAAATTTGGTTGAAATAGCCTGCTTATATGAAAAAAGAGAAACTTAATTTATTATAGGTTGGGATGTAAATGCTGTCCTTAGGAGATTGTGATAACAAGTAGTTGACCTCTCACATGGAGTCTGGAAACTGTAACCATACTGATCTGCATCGCAGAAACAGGTGCCCATCACTGCTCAGGGAAGAGGCACATGAGGGTAGAAGGGGCTTTCCTCAGTAATACTTTGTTGGACATTCCTGGTTCTAGGAAAGCTAAACATAAAAAGTGAGAGAAAGGAGCATAAAGGCAGCAGGAGGGAGAGCTTGAACAAGCTATGAGAGTATGGCCAGACAAAACCTTAGAGTATGAGCCTGTTCCCTTAATTCACTTTTGTGGACAGAAGTGCTGAGCAAGTCAGTTTTTCTGTATTGGGCTGCTTTTGTTTCTGTGACTGCAAACAATATTTGGCATGAAGCAAGTTGTCAGACAATCCCTTTAGGGAACACTGGTTCAGGTGAGATCTTTCTGTATGGGGTGAAGGGCTCACTTTAACACAGTAATAATGAAACCAAATTTCTTGTCTGTATTCAGTGAAGTCATACTCTTCAATCAGTATGGGATGCATTGGGCAAACTATGAACACTTTTGCTGAGTTCTGGAGAGAGCTCTGTTCTGTTCTCTCTGAATGCATCTATTGGACTCGTGAGATGGCTAAAGTTATTATGTGCTTTTGCATTTCCATGGCGTTTCTTTCATGATTTTGTGCAGACAACTCAGTGAAAAAAGTTGTTTAAAATTGTTGTTTTGAAGATATTTTCTCGAGGGCTGCAAGTAGATATTCTTGTCTCTGACATACTGTTTTCCCACATTGTGGATGCTGGAATTTACTTCTGAGATCTAGAAAACTGTGGAAGACTGTGCTGTAGTGTCTGAATTTTGGAGGAGCTGTGGGGGTATGGTGATGGACAATGACACTCCAGTCCATTTCCATGCAATGTGTTCTCCTCATCTGGTGCCAGTTGAGTATGAGAGCTTACTGATGTGATTACCACTGTGTTTAAGTGAGGTTTTTTGAGGCTATTGCAAGAGGAACTTTCAGGATTTCCCAAGGCTTATGCATCCCTGTTTGTTCAAACGCGTTGTGTGTTTGAAAGTTTTATCAACGTGGTTTAAATAAAGGAACAGAAATTACTTTGAGTGTGTCTTGGAAGCAGTATAACACATTCCAGCTTTGTTACAAAATACTGTGTCAGCTGGTAATGAAGGTAGTCCTTGTGTCATGGTCCTATTTGCATATTTTTGAAGTGATAAATTAGATAACTGTCACATTATGCTTATGAGAAGGTGCTAAGTTAAGTGCAGTGCTGTAGCTCTGCTCAAAGCAGACTCCACTTCAGCACAAGCAATGGAATTTGTCATTTGGCTGAAGGTGTTAAACCTTACACTACTTATGCACCGTGGTGAATTCATTTCCTGAGAGTTACAGGTATGGCTGGTGGACAATTTGTCAGAGGATATGTCTTTTAATTAATATCACAAAAGGTAATGTATCCTGCTCTGTACTTGAATTTTCTTAACAAACACCACCAACTTTAGGCTGTCCGTGTCTAACTGAAATTAATTAAAACCAATGTATGGCTATTCTTTAAGAAATTAGTTGGTGGTTACTTTGCCATAGGTACTCTTGTATTTAATTTTTATTATCTGGGGAAAGAAGTCCTTGAAAATGGAATTAAGCTTACGTGTATTTGTCAATCATTTAGGTGTGTAAAAGAAATACAGTGGGGGTGATGGCTTCATTCAGTTATTGTTATGCTTGAGGGGGGAAAAAGATAGCTCTAGCCATGTGAAAGTCAGAAATGAATGAATAGAAACGACCAAGCAGGAACACTGTGCTGTAGAGATTCTCATTATGGGTGGAAAGCACATTAAAAGAACCCTAAAATTGACTTGACTTGCTAGGACACCACTGTCATTAAATTGCTAATCCCAGATTGCTGGTATGAGCAGTGAAATTCGGCGACTTTCTTAGTGTACAGGAAGTTTTGTATGCACCGTGAAAACAGAGAAACCCACGGTAATCTTCGCTTCCCTCTAGAAACAAAGATCGGTGCCTGCCAGGGCAGCAGCTTGGGTTGGGATGGCCTAGGGAGACCAAGGCTGTCACGGGCCACGGCTCCCTCGTACAGCCCGACGAGTCACTCATCAATCAGCTCGAAATTGCCGCTGCTTCAAGTGAATGGCATTTTAGCGTAAAGCACCATTGATTTTTATTTGGCTTTCAGTGCCGCGCTTGAAGCGGCGGCAGAGGCGGGATGCATTAGCGGCTCGGAGCGCGGCCCCGCCG
>VZRZ01000218.1:198364-247972 GCA_013398175.1 Climacteris rufus | reverse complement strand
CGCGGCCCCGCCGGCAGCCGGGCCCGCGTCAGGGGGCTGCGGCTTTGGCAGCCGCGCCAGGCCGCTGCTCCCCGCTCGTCAGGCCCTGCTTTGCCATTGCTAGGTGGCGACCAGAATGGCAACACTGTGAATATTTCTGAAGTAAACGTTGGGAAATGCAAGGCTTTACTGCAATACTGACTGCTTTATTTTGCATGTGCCTTTTTTTTTTTTTTTTTAAATGGCTTCTGTCCTTGAATTCCTAGTAGCTTTTTGAAGCTGAATGTCTTTCTGTCTTTTGGTTTTTTATGTGCTTTTTTTGGTGTCAAAGGACGGTTGCTCAAGTTCAGGTTAGGAAAGCAGATGAGAAGGGCTCTTTTTTCTTTCTTTAGTATTCTTTTCTTCCCAGAAGCCAAACTGTGCCAGAGGATTGATGCTTTGAAAGTGAAGTGGGAATCCTCTTATGTACCTCATGATTCCTTGCTCATTTTGATTGTTCTTTGTGCTGACAGCTTTGTAGTAACTTTGCTTTGCTGCTCCTTGGGTTATTTTCTTACGTTTGTGATGTTTAAGAAAAGTAATGAAATAGTCACTTGTAATAGAACTCCTTCTTTTATCATGTAGGAAACTCACAAATGGGTGCTACCATAGTAGATGCATTGGATACTCTTTATATCATGGGCCTTCATGATGAATTCAGAGAAGGACAAGAATGGATTGACAAAAACCTTGATTTCAGTGTGGTGAGTAGAGCCTGCCCTAATATTTCTCTCTTCCTTTTCACAGTGTTCCTCTTGGGGGGAGACAGAAGAGGTCTTTCAGGTGAAACTTAAAAGAATTATGGTTCAAAGTGTCAGATGTAAGCTTCAGTGACATTCTGTGTATCTAAATTTATTTTAGAAAAAAAAATCATACCCCAACCCTTTCACGCTTACAATTGTAAGTAAAGATACATCTGTATATTGTCCTTTCAGAGTGCAAATTATAATGGATAATGGAAGAAAGGAAAGGTATTTTGTGAGAACCAGCTGAGCCTCAGAAATGAAGACAGAAAGATGAGGTTTTACTGTCTGATAGTAGTTGCAAATAACTGAGCTATGAAAGACAATTTTCCCCCAAACTACAGTGTATAAATTACTTAAGAATACAATCTCTTCTTCTTCTTCCATATCCTTAAGTGTTTAACATAAAAAATGCCTCTTGAATTGTTGAGTTTTCCTACAGGCTCTGAATCTATCACAAGAATTTCCCAGTTGGTCATACAGCATCTGACATTCTTCATGTCTGCAGAGTTTGGGAGCATTAAATGGAAGAAATGGCTCTATTTTAGTCTTATTGATTAGTGTTCTTAGTACTAATTTTGGGACTGTCACAGACTCTGTGATGGCATTTGTATTTCAGTCCTTGGATTTGCCTTACGGTTCCAAAAACAATTTTTCATTCACTAAATGCACATAATGAAATGTAGTTGTACACTCAGACTTCAGCAAATGTTGTTTCAATATTTTATCCTACTTTTCAAAGATTATTTGTTTCGGCTTTTTCCTTTTGATATATACCTTGACTGTCTGGCAGATATAAAGGAAATTTTGCTCTGCTTTTTCAGTTAGTGCCAGATAATTATTCAGTCTAAAACTGAAGATCCTAAATATATCAGAGACAGTGTAGACATAATGATACCATTATGAGGGTGAACTAAATTGCTTCCATAACTTTTGTCTCATCTAAGGTAATTTCAGTATAAATTTGCAGAATTAATCTAGGATTTGGATGGAAGAAATTTACATGACCCTCTGGGGTTCAATTACATCTTCCTATGTATCAAAAAATATTTTTGAAGGTTAATGAGTTGTCTTGCGTATACACCAGACCTGAATGATTTCCTTATATGGTTTGTTGTTTATAAAGACATAAATTTATTCCTCTTGGATTCTTTTATTGGGAGATGGAAAACACTGGTCTCACTTTACACTGTACCATTGCATGTGTGATTCATGACTTTAATAGGTATTAGATGGAATCATATGCTGCATTGGTGGTATTTTTCTTGTATCACCTGTATGTGAAAAGAAAACACCTTCTACTGAAAACTTATATTTGGGAGTATTTCAATATTTTGACTTTTTATCAGTGCTATTTGAGGAAATCTTTATTCACATAATCTTTCTGAAATATGTAATATGTGCAAAAAGCATTTAGTTTGGATCCAAGCACCACGGGTGCCATAGAAATAGCGTGAAAGGAAAGGAGAGACATATCTGTAAATGTCATTTCAGCTGTGTGCAGATTGGTGAGTCAGCTTGTTTGGTGTACGTTGCAGTGACTTTTCTGGATAAAAGGAAAAGTCTTGCCTATCTCAGAATCTCTTAATAAAAGTACTTCTTTGTGCCTAATAGGTTGAAGAGAAGTTTATGGGGGAGACAGATGGAGTGTGTGCGGGACACAGAGGGAGTCAGAAAGATGTTAAAACTGTCTTGTTCCTCTTAATTTTGCTGTGGGTTAAATGAGTCAAAAGATACTTTTGAATTTAGCCTAAGAATAATAATGTGGAGGAAGGCAATAAAATGGTTTATTCTCTTGAGTTTCTCGGTGGTCTTGCAGTACTTCTTTTCATAACATAAAGGCTATTCGTAGACAAAGATTATGTTAAAATGGAGCTCTGAATTTGAGCTGAGTAATTCAGGTTAAGAAAGTGCATTATGGGAATTCTCTAATTATTATTTTGCTTTATCTTGTAAACCTAGAAGATTTGCTGTTACGCTTAAACATAAAAGATGCAGAATTATAGAAATGTACAGTCCTTGCCTTGTTTCCCACCAGCCCCAAATTACTGTAATTGCTCTTTGTGGTGATAAATGGTTAGAGGGCAGGAGAAAAACTAATTTGATTTTTGAAAAGTCAGTTGAAGCTGTAACTAGAGTTGTCATTTGGTGTCATGAAGATGTGCACAAGAATTTCAGTATGAATCTAGAGACTGAAACACTACAGACCCTTGCATGTGAATTGCCTTAGGATATGTACTTTCCTCTGCCTTGACAATTTTTTTCTTCTTTGATTAAGAAGTTGGTTAATTATTTATTTATGCTTTCTTTCTCTTCTAGAATTCTGAAGTGTCTGTTTTTGAGGTCAATATTCGTTTCATTGGCGGTCTTCTAGCAGCATACTACCTTTCAGGACAAGAGGTAAGGAGACTGAAAGGTGTCTGAAATTCAGTGTATTCTAGCAAATGTTGCATACGGAGACTTTTCTAGGCTCTTGATTTCTTAGTAGCTTGCAAACTAATTTTACAGCAGTGAGTTGTCCAAAATAACCAAATTTTTAGAGTGTAGAAACTTTAAAGTTTGTTTCTGCACAGGTCCGGCACCATCTAGGACCCTTTGTTACAGTTCTGAAATGCTTCTTTTATCAAGATGTTTTCACAAGATACCCACTCAAATAAGCATCAGCTTGAAATGTCAAGTGAAATGTCAACCTTCTCATGCCAACAATAACTTGTTTTGATATTCTGTAACTCCATGAAGGTAGAAATAATAGCTTTGTCACTTGTCCTGCAAGGTGCCTTTTTTGCTTCATAGAAGGATCTTCTTACTTCTTACACAATCTTCTTACTATTTTCTCAGTGACAAACTGAGAAATAGCAACCCAATTTTGTCCTACTTTTGAAGCCTCTATTAAAAAAGATGTAAAGACATGCTTAGATTGAAAGGATGCATATATCCAAAGAGTTGCAACCATGGACTTCTTTGGTCCATCAGTCACAGTGCTGTGACCTCTAATTTCACACACTTTAACAAGGCTGGAGCCTGACCCAGACTACAGAGTAAGTCATAGCTCTTGTCATGTCTTAGCAGCTACCTGTCTAATCTATTGCCCCTGTCTTTGATTTCTTTGGTTTTGTCCTTTATTTTTCATAATCCTTCTGTAGCCCACTACCAAACGTGTTTCATGACTTAAGCCTTGATAAACTTTCAGCTGTTCACAATTATCTTCCTCCTTCGTTTAGGGAAGCACCACATATTTATCAACAAATTCTTGGGGATTTTAAGCCTGCAGCCCTAAAAATAACCAAGAGAAACCACATAATCTATTGTCTCTTTAAGTCTTTGGCATCATCCTGGGATCTGTGGATTTTCTCTTGTACGAGTGTCTTGTCTTTGGAAAAAGAGCTCAGTGGCAAAGCACAAATCCAGTGTACATCTTGAAAGAAGTGGGTAGTTTATTTTTCATGCAGTGCTACTGCTTTACCTTCTTCAAACTGGAACATGCTCCTTGGAGGCATCTGCTGCAACTATGAAAAACCTCAGAGAAAAAGCAAGGATCACACATTCATAGCTGGATTGTTTGTACAGATTGATGCTGCACCTGTGCACAAGCCCCTTAAAAAGAACTTTTTTGCTCCAGTATGCAGATGTGTGCAGCCATACACTGCCAAAACACATACTTTGCTTGCATTTGTAAAGCTGAATATTTCTTCTTTCATTTGCTTCTAACCTCTTGGTAGGGTGAGAACAAGCTTCTTTGCTTAAATAGCTTTCATTTCTTGCGTTCTTAGAAAGCATCTACCTTCTGTCTTTCCTAAATGTTGGCCACTGGTGTGAGTCTTTTGTTTTGAAGATTTTTATGGCATCATTCTCTTCGACAGACTTCAAATGCTTCATGACTTGTGATACAGGATTATTCCTGTCAAATGTCCATATGTATCATCTTTATTTTCCTAAAGAGCAACTGCTAAAAAAGTGTTCAGACTGCATTTCTTTCAAAATAGTGTGGCAGCTAGGATTGCTTTGGGTATCTGAGAGACTGCTTTATTTGCCAAGTTGGATGGAGTTTCTCTGCAATTTGTTGTGGATTTGACAAGCAAGGGAATTTGAGGCTTTTCAGTAATTGAGCCCAGGAGAGACACCTGTGTCTGGGAACTCCTTGGAGCTGGAAACAGGTTGCTTGAGATGTGATTCCCAATCTGGTCTTCTCTCTTCTGTTCCCAAGAAAAGAACATATTCCTTAGCTCAGGATTGTGGCATGCTTGATTTCTTTTTTCACTGCATTTAGACATGAGGAGACACTTTTTAGCCAATGCCAAGATAGACAAGCCTGTTCCCAACTGTTTGGGTGTTTTGCCTGATCAGGTTGTGAACATGCACGAGGACTTAAACCTCTGAGGGAGTCTCTCTACTGCTAGGTATGCTCCCTTTGTCCAAGCTGTCATTTACTTGATCATATTCACTTACCACACTTTCTTGATACTCCAGGCCCTGTCTTCTTACCTCCAAGCTTCTACTTTTGCAAGACTATTGCTAGATTGGTTTAGAAGGTTTTTGTACTGATTTCTATGCTTTTGCTTGTCTTGTTTCATGTATTTAAAGTAAGGTCCAATCCAGTGAACAGGCTGCTTTGAATTAATTCTGTTTTTCTCTTTGTAATAAAAAAAGAAATTGCTTAGGTCTGCACCAGGAGTTACTGCTGTTTGGTGACGGTTCTAAAAGTTGCTCTTCCTTTATTTTGACTCCTGTCACTTAGTGTTGTTAAAGGTGCTGTAGGGACAACCATAAAACAAAGTGTCCAAGACTCAACATCAGCTGTGTAACTTTAATAATTTGTAAATAGTCACATCTGGAGAATTTGACAGTCATTGTGATCATCAGTCTACAGATGCCCTTTGTAGGGAGTGGGTAATTGTGCTTGATAGGATTTTATCAGATGACATTGTAATGATAGGTATTGACCATAGTTTTCAAGTACAGCAGACTGTTAATTTAGATAAAATATTCCCTTTAATGCTTTTATTGAAAATATCTTCGTTTTAAAAGTTTGTTTAGCATGTCTGGTGGCATCACTCTGTGGCCTCCATGCTGTATTTTAACTGTCATGTTACATGTACATGTCCTCCACCGTGTACTTAGAGGAGCATCAACTGTGATCATTGTTTTAATAATGCTGGTTATAGGTGATGGTAGAATTTGAAGCCTTTCATATTAAGATTGTGCCGTCCTTTTATCAGTAAGAGTTCACTCTTACTGCAGTGAATAGGGGAATAATGAAATAGATCTCCCTTACAACCTAAAATAAATTCGCTGTTTTTAGCAACTGACAGCTTGGCTGAAAATGCTGTAGGCTTGTCCTGTCCAGTGTTGAGTCACAGGCCTTTCTTTGTGGAACATGACACATGTAAATTTTTTAGCAGCTCAACTTTTACATATGGGAATTCCTGCTGGACTTCCATGAGTGATGAATATGTAAAGCTAAAGCTTGGGGAGGATGCATTTTCATGTGAATGTCTTGGTTGTCTTGCCTCCCTGTGCCTTTCTGCTGATGTAGGGAGACAAAATTGTTTCTTTAATAGGCAGTTCTCCTGATTTGTGAAAGATCACCATCTTTCTCCATTTTTCCATGTCAGCATGCCTTTTGAATAGAGACTGACACAGTAGAAAATTTACCCATGCATTCTGTTTCAGTCTTCTGAAGTTGAAACAACACTGATTCCTCTCTGGTGGCAGGGGTTGCAGGTCTGCAGTCTGGGGGGCTTTTGTTTAAATCCTCTGCACAATATGTTTTTCCTGGCTGATGGTGGACAAGCCATCTGGTGTCTGGCTAGGTGTACATTATCAGATCTAAGAGTGTGCCTTTGTCTCAGCTCCCACAGAGGAATGAGGTCTCAATCTGTCATTGGTTTTCAGATTCTTTGAGCCTGTGTCTTTTCTCCAAAGTATCTAATGGAAATATAGAATAAATGTATGCTGAAATAGTGGAATATAGCATCATAGAATGGTTTGGGTTGAAAGGGACCTTTAAAGATCATCTAGTCCAACACCCCTGCTGTGGGCAGGGACACCTTTCAATAGACCAGGTCGCTCAGAGCCCTCTCTGACCTGGCCTTGAACACTTCCAGGGATGCATCATCCACAGCTTCTCTGGGCAATACAACCTCATTACCTTAATTGTAACAAATGTCTTCCTTGGAGGGCTTTGAGCAGCCTGCTCTGGTGGAAGGTGTCCCTGCCCATGGCAGGGGTTTGGAACGAGGTGATCTTTAAGGATCTCTTCTGACCTAAACAGTTTTGTGATTATATCCACTCTAAACCTAACCTCTTTAGTTTTAAAAGTGTTGTCCATTCTCCTGTCGTGACAGGCCATAGTTACAAGTGCTCTTCATCTTTCTTGAAAGCCAGGCTCACCTTTAGCACTGGAAGGTGCTCTAAGGTGTCCCCAGGTCCTTCTCTTCTCTAGGCTGAACAACCTCAACTCTCTCAGCCTGCCTTTGCAGGAATTGTGCTCCAGTCCTCTGATCATTTTTGTGGCCCTACTCTGGTCCTGTTCCAACAGAGCCACATTCTTCCTTGTACTGGGACCCCAGAGCTGGAAACAGTTTAGGATCCTCAGTATAAGTGGGGGGGTATACTGTATATTGTATTTTTTTGAAATTACACTGCCAGACCAAAGAAAGAGGAGGTTGGACCAGATGATCCACTGTGGTCCCTTCCAACCTGTTCTTTTGATTCTGCAAAAGAAAAAGAGACTCAATAAAAAACTGAAGAAAAAAGCATGATCTCTCCTGGGAGTGCTGTGTGTCATAAAATCATAGAATTATCTAGGTTGGAAAAGACCTCGAAGATAGAGTTCAGCCTGTCCAGGCAGGCTCTCTTGTATTTTGCTGTATGCTAGAGATTTCTTCCCAGTTTCCACTCAGCAACCAATGCAGAGTGTTTACTTCATTCATTGTTACTCTTTATTAAACTGTATGTTAATAGGTATAATCTCTAAGTACCCAAATACCTAAATAAGAAATTCAAAATTTATTGTGCCTATATTCAATAAGGAGCCACTAATTGAATATTTTTTGAGGTACAGGGTTTAGGAGAGTTGCTTAGTAGAATTGTGAGTGACTGGGAGCCATAGTGTAAAAACTAGACACTCCTATTTTCCACCCCAGGTTATGATAGAATGGATAACATGTTTATATTTTACTTTTTTGTCAAACAGAATTGTAGTTAAAGTGTGTGAACTGCAAGTTTTCCACCTTCTGAGTTCAGAGGCACCACTGTGGTTCCTCTTTAGCAGCTGTCAAATGGAATTAATAGTCCAAAATAACATACTGATGGTGAAATATATAATGACTTCTTATCTAAATTGAGCCAGACTGTTTCTCAGTAATCCCTGCAACAATCCTTTAATTTCTGTAAGAACTGCATACGGTCTTCATTATGCTTATGGAATGGGGGTGGGGGACAACACTATGATACAGTTGATAATGTAACAGTAATAAGTAGAAATGAAATGTTGCATATGCCTAGTTTGGAGTAAACATTGCGTACAGCCACTTAGAATGAAAATCAGCCTTACATGATTTAAAAAACAAGCAAACAAAAATCACCAACAAAAAATTCCAAACCAAAAAAAAGCAACTTTTTTTTTAGTGGCTGCATTAAGAGATTTGCTTACTTTTGTGCATCATCCTGGCATAAATATGATTTTTGTTCTTAGTTATCAATCTATGGGTTTTTTATAGTTTTCAGTGATGCCTAGCAAGGCACTATTTAGCATTTTCCCCAGGACAGTGGGCTTCTTTGTTTATTCCAAGTTAATTCCCTAGACTTACTGTATAAGAATTTTTGTGTTCTTTTGTGTTCTTTGTGATTTTCTTTAAGTTAGTATCCAACACTAATAAAATATCCTGATATCACTCTATTGTATTTAACAGCATGAGGATAGAAATGCTTAATGAAAGAGTATCATGTATACAAGGAGATTAGAACAAGATAAAAGCCACTTGCATTTCACCAAAAAGGAAGGATGCTATTGCAAGTTGCACTCTTATTAGATTGGATCTAAATGTTCATACAGGTATTTAAAGTCTTTTTGGAGGGAGATTACCTGGAAATGAGCCCACAGTGTATGTCTGGTTTCTCAGGATGTGTCTCTGGAATTCTTTGATCTCCTATGGTGTCTGTCTATTCTGTTCTGTCGTTCAAGGTTTTGTTCAAGATCAGTCATGTTTGGTGCTTGCTTTTTCTCTGAATAACATGAGGTTATGGATATTGGTATTGGTAAAATCTTCTTTACAAAACAAATTATCTAATTGATCTTTATTTGGTATGTGATTGATTATATGTTCTTCCACTTCTTTCAGTCACATCTGGATCTGGGTATTTTTGGGCATCAGGGTAACTGATTCTCATTTCTGAGGGAGGATAGGAGTGCTGCTTTGTAAAATCTCTGCCTGGCCAAAAAGCTCTTAACTCCTGGTGCAAAAAAGAAACAGCCAGGCAAGCAGTAAGAATGAATGGCACAAAGTAGAATTGAGTTGGCTGATCTCTCTGTGTTAATACTGGAAGAACAAAGCTTGCCAACAGACTGCAGTGATAAGCTGCAGGAGAATTTACAAAGTAGGTCCGTGATGAGTGTGTCTGAATGAAGAATGTGAGAGTAGGCTACCAGGAGACCAGGAGTTACAGTGTCCTCAAGGACTAGAACAGTAAAAGGTCTGTCACAACCTGATGTAGGGTATCACACTGGAATCTTTAAAAGAAGTTGGATTTTCTTGTGGTGTACTGAATCAAGTGGTCCAAGAGTTATAATTTCTGTTGTGCTGTCCCCACACCTGGCTAGTGAAGAACAATCAATACAAGGAGGACTTCATAGATGACAATGCCAGAAGAAACCAGCTTTGGCCCTTCATATGGGGTATGTGAACTTCTTTGAGCTCATAAAGGCAGATGGAGATTCCTAGAGAATCTTGGAGGATACATTGTTCCTCAGTTCTGAAGCCCATCCAAAAGACAGCAGTGAAGATGCTGAGCCCTGCTATGAGCAGCATCTTCACTTCCAAGTCTTTGTGAACACACTGTAAATGAACTTTCTGCTTTCCAAATGGGAGTTTGTTCAAGGAGGGAGAGAGAGACAGCTGCAGAGCCTGAGTGTTGCATATGCGCGGAATATCCTGTAATTAAACACAGGG
This sequence comes from Climacteris rufus, assembly GCA_013398175.1. Lineage (NCBI taxonomy): Eukaryota > Metazoa > Chordata > Aves > Passeriformes > Climacteridae > Climacteris > Climacteris rufus. Next base: position 238,041 of record VZRZ01000218.1, on the reverse strand, counting down.
AATGGTCATTGGAGCAGTAAAGCCTAAGATAAAGAACAGTGTTGTACCAGAGATGATTGTTCTGTGTTCAAAATCAGATTTTTTTACAGTTGTATTTGATGAATTGCTGTCACTTCTCCTCTATGGCTCCTGCCCAATAGCTTCCAGCACTGATGATACCCATTGCTACAATGAACGTGATTGCATGCCAAATGTCTGTCCAACTTCTTGAAGAATAGATAAATAAAGCCCAATTTTTTGAGCAAATCTACAGGAATCTCTCCACAGTGATCCCAGTCATAGGCATGTTGGCTATCTCTGGATGCTGTGACAACTTCCCTACAGAGTAATAATCCTGGAGTACTGCATTTTCTCCATGCTGTGGAACCTCTTCGTAGTCACTCCTTTCTCTACGAAGTTTGCCTTTCCAGAATGACTTGGCATATTTACTTCATACACAGCAAGTCCAAGTACACTTCTAGCCAAGCAGAAGAGGGTCCCATCCACAGAGTTATCAGCATCTCCCCAACAGGGAAAGGAATCTTCTACCTTCCATATGTCAAGTCTGCCCCTTCCTCATGGCTACAGCCCCACCTATATCTGTGTCACTGTTGGCTAACTGTGGTGGCAAACCCTCATCACCACGGACCCCTTCTGGGGTTTGGCATACCCTGGGGGAGTCCCTCAAATAGCAGTTTCAGCCTAGGTTAGGGATTTTGGTATTTCCCCTGTCTTCTCAGCATGCTTTATTTTCTGCTCTCTCATAATGTGTGTGTTAGGAGTTAAGTGAGATACTGTTTATATGGAGAGCAGGAAATAAAATGCTCTACCACTGAAAGATAGTACATGGAGCAAATGTATCCAGGCACTTGCTGGAGCTATGTCTCAAGGTAGGATGCAAAATGCATGTCATGGTCAGGAGGCTGAGGAGATGTGGTTAACTGAGACTGAGAGTCAGAGGAAGTTATTTTGTTTCGCTGCAGACTTTCAGGTACCTAGATTTTATCCAAATTAAGATGGATCCTTTAAATGTGTGGATTTCCCCTGCCTTTCTGAACATTAAAGAAGAAAGAGTACAAAACCGTGTAAATAGAGCCCACATCTATAAAGAAAGACAAAATTCTTCAATGCTTGTTTTAGTGAGTAAGCCTGTTTTATTTTCTGATCCTCAAGAAGTCATTGCTTTTGATGTGCATGCCCTGTGGTTTTTTTTAAAATTGTATCACAGGCTCTAGAAGCATCTGCCAAGGTGGTTGTTTTGAGCAAAGGCTTCCCTCAAAGAAGTGTGTGTGCTGACTGTAGTACCATGCTACCAGCACACCTCTGTTCCAGGTCTGAGATGGTCGCTATGTTCCAGGGTGCTCTGGAAGTTGTGCTTTGTCCTGCAAATGCCCGAAATGCAACCTCAGCCAAAGGGGAGATCACAGGGGAAGAGCTAGGTAGCCATCACCCATACATTCTGTGCAGGAGACCTGGCAGGTGTACGTGTGTCTAACACCTGTCTTCATGAGCATCCAGGATGAACTCTCTGTTCTTGATCTTTTCTGTGGAATTGTACTGGACATATGTCCCATTTAATGTTCAGCATGAAGGTTTACAGTTTTGTGAGAATGTGTGCTGTTATGCTCATTTCAGGCATTACTAATTGCAAAGTGGATAGACTTGAGGATAAAAATACTGGAGATAACCACTACTAGGATTTGGAGTGCTTCAGTGATGGGGAGTATGACTTTACCTTTCCTCAGCAATTAGCACTCTGAGTGCCTGTGGCCCTCACAGATTAGAGTCCTTAGAGCTTCTGGCAATTCAACACATTTGCTGAAGCAAGAAGAACCAGAGAAAAAGGGATGCCACAGCTAGCAGTGGTCTCTTAAAACTTAGATTTAACTCTTTGGACCAGCATCTCATGGAAAGTCTGTAACAAAACCAAACACTGAGCCCATGGCTTCAGAATTCCTCCCCACAAAAGCTCATCCACAGCTGTTTGCAGCAGAATTTGGAGGTTGTTTCCAGTTCTCACATGTGTTCTGGATTGTAAGGAAAGTGACTGAGAAGTGGGATAAGTAAGTGATACTATGTGCTCTGCCAAGAGCTCCTTTGTTAGCAATCCATAGGAGATTTGTAGGGTGTGCAGGACTGACCCCATCTTGCCCTTAGAGTAACTAACCATTCTCTGGTATGAACAGCATTTGTCTGAGGAGAGAGTGCACAAATGACCTGTTGACTGCCTGCTTTTTGTCATGAAGTGGGGCTTCACAAATCATTCAAACTTGTGGTGTGACTGGCAGTGGCAAATAAAATATTCCTGCCAGCAGTACTGCATGGAATGACAAAAGGCCGGAGATGGATAGAGGGTCGGTTGTTGCGCAGCGTACGCGGCTGTGCCTGAGAAACAGCGTCAAGTAAGGCAAACAAAGTGAATATTATTCTGAAGTCTCTCGTGTGATAGCAACAGGAAGACACTTACACCATTATGACAGAGTGTTCTTGTCTGCTGCTGATTTATTAATACAATAAAAAGGGTAGCTTATTGTTTTATTTTCGTTGAACAAAGTTATTTACGGTATTTGCAATATACGAAAAAAGATTAATGGTTTACTGTGTTTACCTTTGCCAGCCTTAGATATAAAGCAGTTTATTTACATGACTGTCTTTTTCATCTTTTTAAACATCGTCAAAATGACATATCTTTCTGGGCAAAATCATTTGTGTGGGTAAATTCAGCCTCAAATCTCATTTAAAGTAGAGCACAAGGGATGTTAAGTACCTGATACTCTATTAACAGGTAATTAAACTAATCCTTTCCAGGAATCTGACCTGTAGCATCTCTTCTGTTCAGGAAAACTCAGTCAAATTATGTTATGTGTGTCAATGGATATGCCCAACAACCGACCTAAATATATAAAATACAGGTATTCAATAAGCAAGATAATATTGTGTATACTGGTTTCACAGAATTCTTAGATGTACTTATGAAATTACCTAAATTAAAGCCTTAAGGCTTATCTAAATTAAGTTTTCAAAGGGTGAAAATCTCAGAAGAGTTAACAGCATTGTGTATATCCTGTTCAATGAAGATGAGATTTGAGCTTGTTGCCAGGAGATGAGCTGCTTATTCATAAAGAGTTGTGACAGCTCACTGGTCTCTTAACAGGACACAGCCTGAAAAAACCTTTATTTTGCTTTGACTTTTAAAGCGTTGTCTCATATTGGGCGTTGCCACTGCTCACTGCAGTGCAGATTGCAATGCTTGTGCAGTTTCTGTTTACCAGGCTTGTAGTAAACATTTTCTTGACTGGCAAAGGACACTTAGCCCAGTTTGTTGCTGCATCTTTGTGCTGCACAGCACCTGAAATGGAGAAAGCTGACTACATTGCAAATTTGTCTCTTCTGCTCTAAGTCTGATGGGAAATAGGTTTTTCCTGTTGATGTAATATACTTCAAACTAGTGACAATCAAGGACAATCTGTTTTAGGAATGGAAAATACAATAGCTATGCAGCGATACCTACTCTTAAAACTCATTCTTTGGTCATGTTCCTGTAGAGGGCTATAACAGCCAAGAATGAATAGGTCATTGGTTACTACTCACTGTCATGTATGTCCTCTTGACCAAGTCTGTTTTTCTGTCCCTCTTCAGTAGTTTAAGAGTCGTATTGATGCTGATGGGCACCAGTGACAGCAAGCACAGTATCCTACCTGTTGTTTTTCCAGACTTTCGTTTATTGGCATTGCTGTTGACACAGTAACACATTCATTTCTGCCCATGGAAATTTGCTGTTATTTCCTAAATTAGCATTTGCACTGAGGGTTTTCACACTTGACCTGATCCAGAGACGAAGTATGGCATTGTCTTTTTGTTAACTGAAAACAGTTCTTCCAGCAGGATTTATTTCACTTTGAAACAGAACAAAAATACAGCTCTGGACATGATACTGCTTTAAAATCGAGCATCTTTGGCTGGTTTTGCCTTTTGGAACTTGTTCTCATTCAGTGCTAACTCTTATGTTTTTGTCTTGAAAAGGAATTTGAATACTAGATAAGAACAGATATGGTGAAAGAAAAATAAATGCCATGGATGCTACAATTAACTGCTAAGTAAACCCACTAGAAACTAGCAAAAATATTAACAAAAAACATGTTGCCTCTAATGATATGTTCACCTATCACTTGATAAGGATGCTGAACTCTTCTTGTCTGTTAGGAATCGAGAGGATGCTATCTGCAGGAATATTGTGTTGTCGTTTATGAATCGTGTAATCAGGAAACAGATTTTTAAAGGAATGACCAAGAAGGTCTCTAGCCTTCTAACTCAATGTGTTCTGTGATTTTATTTTTTTATTCAAAACACAAGATTGCAAGTAAGTGCCTAAATCAAAATAATGCAATTGTGTCCATTTTGAGAAATGGTCTTTTTAGGTGACCTAGGTAATTGTGAGCCAGATAGTCTGATTTCACTCCTCCTCCCCATCCCAAAAATTTACATAATGGAAAATAAGAGATCATCAGTAAAATAGTGACTTGACAATAAAAGTCTTTTCTTAAGAATTTATATCTGACTGTAAATTTGCTCATGTTGAGATGCAAGTAAGTAGAAAACTCCAGAGAAATTTAATCAAATGTTCAACTAGGCCTCTATAAATTAAATCCATTTTTAGTATTGCCAAAGGTGTAGGTGCAGACTGGAAGTTACAAGGAAAATGAACAACCTGTGTTGAACAGACCAACATAAGGACAGAATAAGGGATTGTGTTTGGAGTAGTTGTGGCTTTGGAAGATATGTGGAGCTCACCGAGGGCAAGCTGCTCAGCTTGAACTTCTGGCATGAAATCCTGTGGCAAAAGACCTATGAGCATTTGGATTTAGAAAAAGGAACTTCAGATGTGAGGAGGAATTTATTTCTGTTGAAGTCATTAATAAGGACTGCTGTTGGTGTGCTGCAAGCTTCTTGGTAATCATGTTCTTAGAAGGATTTGTAAAAGCAGCAGAAGTGATAGAAAGTCGTGAAAAGTTAGAGGACTGATAGTTGTGACTCCTGGGCACATGGATAGTCAGTGTGTGGTATGTGATGCAGTCCAGATACATCCCTGGAAGGAATGTTTCACTTTATTACTGCTTACTGATGTAACTATAACGGTATCTTGGTACTTATTCCTTATTATATGCAGATGATCACATTGTTCCTCTTGAGCTTTTTTTATTTTAGTTTGCATGGCTGGAAATAACAACTTTTAAATCTTACATTTCTGGCCCTGAGAACTATAAATTACGATGCAGGAGTCTTGAGTATTTATCTCACCATTTTGTCAAAATAAATGTCTGTTTTTTCAAGTGCCTTGCAGAATTTATGTAACTAGGAAGATTCAGTGCTTACTAACTCATTGCTCATGGGTTTTGTTTGGCAACTAATTTTCTGTCAGAACTCAATCCATACATCTATATCTATATATATTAACTGTAGATAAGCTACAAATCTGTTGATCAGTGAAAACAAGCCAGTTCATCCATTTAAAAAAAGATAAAACCAACCAAACACTATTTAGTTTCATCAGGTACGCAGTAATGTGCTTTGCATCTGACACTGTGTAAAGGATATGTTTTTGAAGATGTAAGAGCTGTGTAATATTTACTGTCTTTTTTCCCCCTAGACTGTGATCTTGCATTGTAGTCTGTCACATTATACCAATGGAGAAGGGAGGCTGTGTGTATAATGACTGCACATAGTGTAAAACAATATGTAATTTCATCCCTGTTTAACTTTTCTTTGAAAAGGCAAATACAGTCTAAAAGGGACTGAGTCATTTCTGGCAAAGACTAAAGGGGAAATCAAGATTAAATTTGAAATGGAAAGCTTGGCAGCACATTCAAGAGAAATGGGAGATGAAGGAATAACTGAGAAAGAAAGAAATTGATACAATCTAAGCACAAAGCTGAAAGACAAAAAAGATAACATGGCACAGAAAAATAAATGGGAACTTAAGGAGATATTTGACATTAGTAGAGAAAGCATTAGGAGCAGGTGTTACCAAAAAGAAAGCCAGTGTCAAGAGAGATTAATAATCACAGGAAGTAGATAACTTCTTTTGCACAAAAATGATTCTGATAAAACTTGTTGCTTTAGTACAAACAGCTTAATTATTTGACTTCAGAACTATTTCTTAAGGTTCCTAACACAGATTTTCCTTCTTAAAAACCACAGAGAGACTGGATCATCAGTTGGGTTGGGAACTTCAGGAACATAATGCAGTCTGTTACTCAACTCAGTAGAACAGCTGGTAATATCAATATACCAAAGATCACTGATTAATAGGAAAAACCCCCAAAAACAACAACCTCAAGATTCATTCATACCATTTGCTTTGCCTGGATGTGTTTGGCTACAAAGGCATGTTGAAAGACTGATGAGAGTTAATTCTAGTTCCTAGGAATAGGTTTGGAGTTGAGAAAGTGTTTTTCCCCTGTCATATTCCCCAAGATGTTTCTCTTAGTCCTGTTCCAGTAGAGCTGTACTCTTGGCAGTCCATCCATTTGATGTCTTACCTTCTTTAGATCTCCATTTGTTCCCTGTCCTTCCTCTTGACGCCTTTGTTTCTTCCCTTCACTGCCTGTTTGTGCTCCTTTCTTTTACCAATTTCTCCCTGACACTTCACCTTGGAGGAAGTGGGGGACTGGAAGCCCTGTCCTTTACTGCTTCTGCTTCCCCACTGGCAAAGCTCTTTGCTGATTTTCTGTCCCTTGTTGGCTCCTTCCTTCACTTGCCTAATGGCCATTCAGTTTCATTTTTCTTCTTTCTCCATTCTCTTTTTTCCACAGTTTAAATCAATCTTTCTCTGTGCCAGCTGCTAGTGGGGGGAACATTTAAACCAGAAGCCAGACATTGTCTGCGCTCTCACATCTGGCTCCCTCTCCTACTGTAGTAGCTCCCACAGCAAGAAGGAATCATCTGTAAAGAGATGAGATGATGCTTAGGCATGAGTGATTGTGGTTGGTATGTTGTGCAAATTCAAGATTGTTGCTTCAAGTCCTAGGACCAGTTTTTTGCAATGTAACTAACCTGGCAGGTTAATACTGCTTGTGCAGGTAAACTTAGAATGAAGAAGCCAGAGGTATGAAAAGCAGGAAAGATAAAGCACAAAATGTGCCTGCATTCCAGTAATAATAGTAGAAGAGAAAATTAACTCAAGACTGCCATGGGTTTTGGCTCAGTTACATGGGATGTGAAAAAGTGTGCTATATCTTCTGGAATTATCAGATCAAGGAGGCATTTATATGCCAGATTTGCATCACATTTATTCTGAATTTCAAGTCATCTATGATGTTGACTGACTGGCGTAAAGTGCCTTGGATTTGAAGGCCCTTTAAAAATTGAGCACATGTAATGTTTCTGCTCAGATATGCATGAAACCTGTGCCAAGGAAGCTGATACAGCTATTGAAGTGAATGGAAATTATGCAGTTTAATTGAAGTATTATTAGCTGGTGCCAGGTAGTTCAAATATGATTAGCTGGTTGTCCAGTGCATGCCAAATTTTTGTGTTTAGATCTTCTAAATCAGAAATGTGGAATACTTCTAATACGCTAATATATTCACAGACTTTCTTATATGGGTTTTTAAAAAATATCAGTAGTGTGAAACCAATGAATATTTCATTACATCCTAAGATGCCTCAGTCAACAGTAACTAGATTCTTCATGTCTCTTGTCCAGGAAAGCAGCTTTGGAAAACTTCTGAAAAAGATAAAGATAGTATCACTCAAGAATTCTGTTTGCAAATCTTACCCTGCTGATGGTGGAAAATCTCCAGAGTATTTATCTTATGTCTAAGAAGCATCATTTGAATAGATAATTGCTAGTTTGTAAAATGTCAGTAGGGGAAGTTGTAGTCAACCCAACAGTATCTGTCTTATCTGCAATTAACTGATGCAGTTGAAATATTTTTGTGTGTTTATTTTTCAGCTCATTTGTAGACTGTAGCTGAACAATAGGATCAGCTAGGCATTTTAATGCTTTTCAGTCCAACTCTTAACTTAGGAACTACCACTGGGATAGTTTCTTCCCATCTCTTTTGCTAGTTGTTGTCCCTGTATTCATTGTTTAAAAACAAAAAATTACCTGTATTTTCATCTCAGAACAGTCTAGAGCCTCTAAGAAAGAGGAGATCTGACAACTTGGATGTATGAATGGACCTGTCCAGTTCTGTGGGTTTTACTGAGCTTTTAGTTTCAGAAGTAGAATGCAGAGCACAGTTGCAGCTTTTTCTTTGGAAGTCATGGCAATTTGGAAGCACCACATTTGAAAATTTTTACAAGTTGAATCTCTGGATATCAAGAAAAACTAAGGATAGCTAGGCTTGTGTAGCCATGATTTTTAGATCAGAGGGAACTGTTATGTACACTAATTTCATGCACAATCTGAAACTTTCTTGCCTTCCTACTGTTCTTCAAAATTGCCAACAAAAATGTATCTTTCAGGGAGAAATCCAGTGTGATTTTCTTAAAGAAAAATAATTATGGAAGTCTCGCGTGCAATGTTACTGGCTAAAGGAAATGCCAGTCTAGTCTACATGTTTTGAAAAGTAAGGGAGTTTCTTTTTTCCACAAAGAAGGAACGTTCTATGAAGCATTTATTGCCGTGTGAAATGAGTAGATCATCAAGTTACGTAATATTTATGGATTAAGTACTGTCTGCTTTATCCTGTTGCTCTTGAGAGACCAGAATTCTCATAGCACAGGAGTACTTTGCAGCAGCAGAAGGAACCAGTCCTGGACTTCCATCAGGGTGAATTTGGCAATGTTTTAAAATTTTGGAGCCTGTTAGAATTAAGCACAGTTTCTTCCTCTCTGCCTGTGTAAATTGTCTGTGTGTAACTGCTGAATGCCTTGCAGAGGTGTAGTAGCTCACAAGGCAAAGGTTTAAGTGAGTATTGCTGGGCACCAAAGCCAATGCACCAATGCACGAGAGGAATCATCTCTAGATCACTCTTGCCTTCCAAAAGGGCAGGCAGGAGGACCCAGGGAACTACAGCCTGACAGTCTTAACCATTATCCCTGGGAAGACGGTGGAGCAACTACTTTGGAAAACTATTCCCCAGCATATGAACAACAAGGTGATTGGGGGAACTCATGTTCAACCAACCTGATGACCTGTAATGAAATTACTGTCTTCCATAAGATCCTCATAAAAAAGCTGGTGAAGTATGAGCTGGATGAGCAGATAGTGAGGTGGATTGAAAACTGGCTCAACAGACAAGCTCAGAGGGTGATGATCAGTGGTGCAAAATATAGTTTGAGGCTGGTAACTAGTGGTGTACCCCAGCTCCAGTCCTGTCCAGTGTCTTCATGAATGATCTGGGTGATGAGGCAGATGGCACCCTTGGCAGATTTGCTGGTGACACCAAACCAGGAAGAGTGACTGATATGGCAGAAGTTCGTGCTGCCCCTGAGAGGAACCTGAGTATGATGGAGAAATGGGCTTGACAAGAACCTTATGCCTTTCAGCGAGGTCAAGGGCAGAGTCCTGCACCTGGGGAGGAACAAGCCCATGCACCACTGTATTCCAGGGGCCACCCAGCTTTGCAGAAAAGTGGTGGACACCAAGTTGACCATGTGCAGCAATGTGCCCTTGCAGTAAAGTAAGTGAATTGTATCCTGGGGAGCATAAGGATATTTGCCAGCAGGTCAAGGGAGATGATTCTTCCCGGTTGTTGCATCCAGTTCTGAGCTCCCTTGTACAAGAGACATGAACATACTGGGGAGAGTCCAGCAAAGGGCCACAAAGATAGTTAAGGGGCTGGATTATCTCTCATTTGAGGAAATGCTGAAAGAGCTGGGACTATTCAGCACGGAGAACAAAAGGACCAGGAGGGACTTCCTCATTGTGTGCGAGTATCTGAAGGGAGGGAGTAAAGAAAATAGAGCAAATTGTCACCATAGCTATTTTGACACCATAGGCCAGCTTCAAGTTGATTCCTGCTTTTTCACTCTGATCTTAGACTGCTGAGATGGGTTTAGATTTTTCATTCCCATATTGATCTTTTTTCTGTCAGAAACTAATATAAATTCATAGAACATTCCCCTTGTAGGATAAGTCTTCAGTTTCAGTCTTTTAGAAATGTTAAGTGTTGTTCATCAAGTACTTTGGTAATCATGGCAGCTCACCAAGGACAGCAACACTGCCTTAGATGTAGCATTGTCTTTACAGTTTCTGCAAATTCTCCTTCCTTGAACATCTGCTACAACTCAAGAAACCTGCAGTGCTGATGAGGTGCTATTGAATTTATGTATTTCTACATCATTTCACCACTATAGGTAGTATAGTTTGTAACTGCCTTGCTAAATTTCACATGAACATGATTTACATTCTCCAGGACCAATTCTAGATGTGGCATACCTCTTCAATCATCACTAACAAACATCTATAAAACATAGCTCAAGTGCTCTCCCACTCTCATTTCATACTATGAAAGCTGAAATCTTACCAGAATCTTACTGCATCTCCCTCATCTCACAAGATGACTTTGCAATTACATCTGTGGAAGTTATTAGAAGCAAATGTGTGAAGAGACGAGTTGTTTCTCTGTTTCTTGGTAGCAGGATGGCCCCCACTTGCAGGGGGAAATGCCCTAGGGAACACTGCAAAACCCAGGAGTCCCCAGACTTTACAGGGGCAAAGTTGGAAGTTGAGCTATTCATGTGGCATGCAGACATACTGCATTTTTCCTATGCAGCAAGGCTTATGTATAAACAGGCATCAAACCAGCAATGCTTATTAAGCTCCTTTTATTTAAAATTTGGTGATAATGCTGCTTGATTTTCACCATGAGCCTCTACTTGTGCAGAAAGTCCTCTCTGACAAATTGAGCTTTAAATGAGTGTTTAGCCACCAAAAGGCAGTGAGGAGCTGACTGCTGCAGATTAAACTCTGAAGGTGGAAAGGTAACTCTTCTTGATTGGGCCAAGGAATGCCACATAGTTTCCTCAAGGGTCTGAGTCAGGTGCTCTGGTTTTTCAATCTACGTTCAGTAATCAGATAGATCTCCCTCATCATCTTCATCCTTGGTGTTCAGAGGAAATGTGTGCAGGATTTGATTGCAATAGTAGTACCGATGAGGAACCAAGTACTACATTTTTGTGAACTTGTGCAGTACATCTGTTTTGTCTGATGTTTTTTTCAATGATCAAGAGCTGTCAAGCCTGCAGAACCAGCCACATTGCATGGCCATACTCACTAGTTAATAACCATCAGATTAGGGAGAAGTCTGGCTTTATTACTTTTTAATAAGAATGATTCAAAGGCTGGTCTGTGCACATAAATGAAAGAGGTTCCTTATTTGTAGAAAATATCTATCATTTCCTTCAGAGTTAGAAACAGAGGCCATTTGGTGCTGTTTGCCATTCATAGTGCTGGACGGGAACACCTAACAGCAGTATTAGCATAATACAGTCTTCTGAGAGCTGTAGCCATGCATCTAGGCAGTCACTGGATACATTAATAAGGCTTTGAAGAATCTTTGAAAGCTTTAAGGCCCTTTCTGCTGAATGTTTTGGCCTTTCTTGGTTTAATAGGCTCAGGAGCAAGCTTTCATATTGTGGGGTGGGTGGCAGGTTTGATATGTTAAGCATCAATTTAATGGATGAAAATTATGCAGGCCCTCGCAGCTGGTCTGCTGTACATACTAGTTTGTAAATACTGATTGCTGTTTTCATCTTAATGAGGGATCCACTTATTCGATTTGGGGTTTAGATTTTGCTTTTTCTGCCAATTTTCACTCTCTTCCCTGCTAGCTGTAAACAGCTTGATTTGTTTAAAAGGGGGGAAAAATTCTTCCATTACTTTACAATATTTGAGATAAGAAGCATTAGTCTAGCAAAGGCCACGTACATTGATGGATTTAATGTGTTAGATTTTGCCATGTAAAATGGAAATACTTTTCCAGGTCTGTAGTGGCTTCTGAAACTTCTCTGAAAAATATCCCTGTGTTGAGAGCGGACAGGATAGCTACTTTGGGATTAATACACATTTACCTCGAACAGTATTTTTGCATCTTCAAAATAGGATATCTTGCTATTGCTGTTATGGGGTCTTTACAAAGATTCTGATCAGTTCTGTACTTGGGAGCTTTGTGCTAGCACAGAGCCTTGGGGATGGGTGAGCTCCATGATTCGTGCACCAGTTACAAAGGTGCTGTGTGGTTCTACAGAGTAGATGCAATACCCTGAGACACAAAACATTTTCCTCTTACATGCATAGAATGTACATAAGCCATCTCATTGCTTGGGAATTGTGGTGGGTTGACCCTGACTGGATGCGAGGTGCCCACCAAAGCTGCTTGGACTCTCCCCTCCTCAGCTGGACAGGAGAGAGACAAAAAAATTACAATGAAGGCTTGTGGGTCGAGATAAGGACATGGAGAAATCCCTCACCAAGTATTGTCATGGGCAAAACAGATTCTGCTAGGGAAAATTAATTTATTACTGATCAAATCAGAGTACAATAAAGAGAAATAAAAATTAAATCTTAAAATAGCTTCCACCCACTGCTCCATTCTTCACAGGCTCAACTTCAGTCACAATTTCCTCTGCCTCCTAACCCAGAGCAGTGCAGGGGGATGGGGAATGCAGGTTGCAGTCAGTTCATCACACGTTGTCTCTGCTGCTCCTTCCTCCTGAGGAGGAGGACTCCTCACACTCCTCCCTTGCTCCAGCATGGGGTCCCTCCCTCAGGAGATGGCCTTCCACAAGCTTCTCCAACATGAATCCTTCCTAGAAGCCACAGTTCTTCAGAAACTGCTCCAGTGTGGGTCCCCCATGGGGTCACAAGTCCTGCCAGCGAACCTGCTCCAGTGTGGGCTCCTCTCTCCACAGGGCCACCATTCGTGCCAGGAGTCTGCTCCGGTGTGGGCTTCCCACAGGGTCCCAGCCTCCTTTGGGCATCCACCTGCTCTGATGTGGGCTGTTCCATGAGCTGCAGGTGGATCTCTGCACCTCCATGGGCTGCTGGGGCACATCCTGTCTCACCATGGTCTTCATCGTGGACAGCAGGAGAATCTCTGCTCTGGCACCTGGAGCACCTCCTTTCCTTCCTGCACTGACCTTGGTGTCTGCAGGGCTGTTCTTACCACCTATTCTCACTCCTCTGGCTGCAGTCACTGTTCTGTGGTTGTTTTTTTAACTGCATGATCCCAGAGGCTCTTCCAGCATCACTGATGGCTCAGCCTTGGGCAGTGGTGCATCTGTCTGGGAGCTGGCTGGCATTGACTCTGCCACACATGGGGCAAGCTTCTGGCAGCTTCTCACGGGAGCCACCCTTGCAGCATAAGGGTGGCTCCCCTTACTTTTTGCATACCAAAACCTTGCCGTGCAAACCCAGTGCAGCAACATGGCTGGAAGAGTGGTAAGGCAGCTGAGTAATTCTCAGTTCTTCTTCTCTTCCTTAACAGAGTCAAATCATCTCAGTCTTTGTATTTGTTGTACAGAGCATATTTAGAAACTGTAGTGATGACTTTGCAGCAGTCACAGTCATGCTTCATTAATAGTTATCACCAGGTTTTTCCTAATAGCTGACTTACTTTCCCTTGGTCCATTTTGGTGTTATTTTCTGTTCCCCACGTCCATGGAAAAAATATTATTTCCTTTTCTCAGTGTTAGCCTTTTATATGCTGAAGTGTCATTATCTTGTCCTCTCTTGAACATCTTTTGTCTGGACTAAATAACCCCAATTCTTTTAGTGTTTCCTAATGAGCTCTATTTTTAAGGCAGCCATTCATTTTTTGTTCTTCTCTGTTCTTCTTGCTTATATATTTTTTGAAATGCATGGCCTGTCAACGGGGAACTGCCAGGGCTGAAGTAGAATCTATGAGTTCAACCCATTTAAAAAAAAAAATCAAAGTAAAAATATTACATGATAAGTAACTGTGTTGTCTGATACCAGCACATTATTTATAACCTAGAGCCTGAGGCTTTTACTGTTGTTTTTATGGTAAGTTTGAAACTTGCTAGAGAAGGCACTTTAATGAGCTCAGCAGAGCACTCTGGACTCATCTGCAGTTTCCCATAAAAGGCACCTCACCACTGCTTGCTGCATTTCTTCCTTTTCCCCTCCATCTCTCCAAATATGCTCTTGTGGTTACTTGGCTCTGATAAAATCCTATGCAGCTGTCTCCCAGTTCTTACTCCAGCCTGCACAGGTAAACACTGTGCCAAGCACTCAGTGCTTTTGTTATGCAGAAGTAGCAGTAAGATAGGACTGATGGCAGTAATAGAAAGTAAAAGCGTGCCTTCAACCAATTTTTTGAAGTGTTTCCTTACATTCATTTTTGGATGAGAGGGATATAGAGAGGGAGTGTTTTACCTTTCTGATGCTAAATCAGTGGTACTCAAGAGTCCTCAGCCCAATGGAGGTGACAGGAGGGTGCCTTTAATCACAGCCAGTTTTGGCAGGTGCTGCTGACAACATGGTTCTCTGAACTAGCAGCTGCTGCTGGTGCTCTGATGCTGAAATGGCTCAGTGGTTGCCTTGCTTTAACTGTCTTGTCCAGATTCATGCACATTTAGATCAGCTCAACCTTTACTTCACACACTCTTGCTAAAAATTCCTTCCCCAGATACCATACATCTCAAACCGACTGAAAGCTGGATGCCAATGTAAATAGTTAGCCATTAAGAATATTCTTCTAGCAAGGATGTTTCTAAGGGTGTTCTTCCATTGAATATTCTTAACCTAATGTTTCAGGATCTGTTATTAATGAACCATGTGACAGTGCATAGCACTTTCAGAGGGTGCGAGATCCAAAAGCTGAAGATAAACAAATTCATGCTACAAATGCCTTTCTAAACTATTTACTATTTCACTGGTAGTCATCATTCTGCTCTGGATTAGGTATTGAAGCTTGCTTGCACTGTAGAGGGACTCCCTTTAGATGACTCCCAGTAGATAGTTCTGTCTGGTCTTGACCCATCTACTACTTAAAATTCTAAAAGTTCAACATGAATTTTTGATGCTTATTTATAGATGCAAATGAGGTAGTTCATATGTAACTGGGCTAAGACTGAGCTTCTAAATTCTCTTAAGGATTTCTTTTTTTCCTGGTTACCATAGACTCTACCTGTATTGTACATCTTCCTTATACTGTGCCTTCCTGTTCTGACTTGGTCCTTTATTCAAGGTCAGAGTGTTACCTGAATTTTACTGCTAAATTTCTGCAGGTTTTCTCAAAGCCTGTCTCTTGTCAGTTTCTTTGCTAAAACTCACTCAAGCCATATTACCTCTGTTAGCTCACAATTCTATCAAATCATATTCGCAGGTATTTTCTTTTTCAGTTTAGACATATCCCATCCTGCAATTCATCTGGAGTACCTCTGTAACAAAATTCTTTTTCCTGGCTCATTGCTTTCAGATCCACCTCCATCTCTCCATACTCCGTTGCATCAAATACAATTAGATGTCATCTTTAATATTTTCTTCTAGTTTATTTCATGTCTCACTAGTCATCTCCTCAAACAGTAAGATATTGATTTTTTCCCACCTTCATATGAAAAATAAGGCTGTTCTTGATTGCTTGTTTTTCAGCTTGCTTCTCTAGTGAGCATCTCTTCAGTTTCGTCCCAAGGACTTTACAAATCCAACTTCCATAGTCCTTCTTAAAGATCTTATTCTTCTTGATTACAGGGTATTGGTCAGGTAGTTGATAATAGAATATCTCAAGTTAGAAGGATCCATAAGGATTTTGAATCCAACTCCCTGCTTTTCTCAGGACTACCTAAAACTAAACCATATGACTAAGAGCATTATCCACATGTTGCTTGAGCTCTGACAAGTTTGGTTCTGAGACCACTGTCTTGGTGAAAAACATTTCCCCAATCTGAAGTTCCCCTGATGCATCTTCATTTGATTTTCTCATGTCTTATTGCTGGTCACCAAAGAGATAATGTCTCTATACTATGTCCATATTGCATAAGTTGTTTAGGGATGTGGTAGCTCTTATTGTAACCTGCTTGTATGGTGCTTCAAACTGGTGAATGATGGTATCTCCAGATTAAGGAGATACTTCTCCAGAAATGTGGTGAATACTGAGCTAAGAGTGCATTTGCTAGCACCTAACTGGTAAAAGCAGATTTATATCATGGGGATCTACCAAATGCACCTTCTTTGGAAAACATGTTTCAGCTTTCTCCCAGTTACTCATTTATCTAAGAGACATTGGCCTCTGAGTAAGGCTATTACAGATTCATGTTCTAAAATTAAATAGAAACAACACTAGAAATGAAAAATTTCGTCCTGTCAGTAATTTCTCTGAGGGATCAGACTAAAGAGGGAAGATTGACCCTGTAATTATTTTTCATATGCATTATCAATGAAGGAAAAAGTACAGGAAACTGCATGTCTGGTTTTGCATAGACAATGTTCATAACAGAATAGGAACTTTGCCTGCACTAATCTCATTAAAAAAAGATTGGAACTGTGTAAAAGTTAAAATACTGGGGTTGGGGAGTCGTGTCTGGATTTGTAACTACCAAATGTAAAGTGTGACTTAAAGACTGTTTTAGAAAGCACTTGAAATTCCTATTATCGGTGGAGGGAGGTGGGAGGAGACCTGATATTCTTCTGTAAAGGGGATCTAAGAACTGTTGCTGGAGAGCTTGGAAGGAAAGAAATCAAAATGACAAGTTTGCTTTTCATGTTCAAATCTAAACGAAATTTATAAAGTGAACAAGTGGCAAAAAATTATAAGTTAATATGTTTTTTACAATGTGAAGCTTTTCTAATACTAAGAGGTAGGTGGGGCAAGGAAATTTCAGTCTTTATAGTTCTTGAAGATAAATCAGACTTTGTAACTATTTGCAATTGATCCTACTATCTTAGGTTTTCAAGATCAAAGCAGTGCAACTGGCAGGAAAACTTCTTCCAGCCTTCAACACACCTACAGGTATACCATGGGCAATGGTGAATCTGAAAAGGTAATGAGTTTTCTTTTGTGAAGTGTGTTCCTCCCCCTCCCTCCAACTTAAAATTAGTAATGGCATAGATCAGTTTTTCTTAGCAGTGAAACTGTAGAAGATGCAGACAAATTGTCTTTCCTGGCACGTTAGAATAATTTTTATAGAGTTCAGCACATTCTAACTCATTAACTAGAATAAATTGTGATCCTCTTTTTTGTTCTTCTGATTCTGCAATATGCATTCAACTTACCATTGGGCCACACTGACTGTATTATTCCATGTGTTGCCCTAGAGCTTTATAATTGTTTCTTTAGTCATTAAAGAACCTATTAAAAAACAAAATTGTTTGCAGGGTATTGTTGAACTTACTGGATTTTCTGAGCGGTGTGTTGCCTTCAGAAGACTCACAGCATTTGACAAGATGATGAGACTCTGAAGATATTGCTTCATTTTACATTTTAGCTTAGGTATAAAGTGTAGTGTGCTGAAGTCAGCTGTGGTCTGTGCAGATGGAGAGGCTCCTTTAGATGGAGAGACTCTTCTGGTTAGACTGAACTTAGATGGTTTGCATTGCTGTGTGGGAGACAATTGCCTTGCCTAATTTACGTTCTGTTGCTTGCTCAATGCTGGGATTTCCTCAGTTTTTGAGAAAACATTTTTGATGCAAGGCATTCTTTAATTTTTTACTACATACTTAAACCATATTCAGTTACTGAATTGGGATGCATGTCTGGATTGTTTGTACACTTAAGCAATGTGGGATAGTAAATGGAGAATTTTGAATTGTTTTACATTGTTTTCCTTTTGGGAGAGATATTTATTGCACTCTGTTTAAGCCTGTGAAGAGATTTAGGACTACTTTGAGAGCATTAGCCTTAAGTGCCTTTTTGTGATAAGGATGCACTCCTGAGCTTGCTGTCAGCCTTGGGTGAAGAACACAGAGCTGTGGGAGCTGTGGTTTGCCCTTCTGCTGGTGCAAGGCATCACCACCCCTGCTCTATGATTCCAGTGTGTTGGCAGGGCCCAGGTGATCCATACCCTGCAGGCAGCACAGGGGTCCCTCACTATCTCGGGCAGCAGAGGTGGTGAGGTTTGAGGAGCTGAAGCAGTACATGCATGGATACTCTCAGTAAAACACGTGGGCTGGCCAGACAGATCAGGTATCAGAGCACAGCCAGAAAGGCAGGGCAGGGAGGAGGATTTCCAGTAGGTGGAGAAGAAAGGATTGGAGTGCCAGAAATTTTCTGCATGCTGGTGTCATTTATGCATTTACTGTGTCAGTCTTTTGGTAATAATGCACAGAACGAGCCAGCACCACAGCAGGAAATGGTGCCACAGCAGGGAATGCCAAAGGGCAGTGACAGTAATACTTGTTGTGAGGCTGACATGCAGAAGACCGAAAGAAATATTTGGAAAATTATTAACTTGTTACATTAGCTTTTGTATTCCTTATGAAAAAACCTTAATTTTATCTTTTTATGAGAATTGTACCAAAAAAACCCTGAGACAAGCTATGATTGTGTCTTTACTTTCCCTAAGCAGTGGTTACTGTATCTTAAAAGGTTTTGTGAGAGCTGCAAGTACTACATAACCAACATTTTTCTTTTACATTTCTTCTTTCTAATGTGTAATTAAAAAAAAAAAGTAAAAAAACATTCCTAATTAATTGTGGTCTTACTCATAGCTGAAATATTTAATGAGAGGAAGTAGAAGTAATCTTCAGAAATATGGAGTAAACTCCAGAAATTAAAAGACCCAATCCTGAAAGGTAATGAAAACTCCCAAATTAGATTAAACCAGAGATAATTTAGGAGTTACAATTTAGCAAGATGGTATCACTTAG
Organism: Climacteris rufus; assembly: GCA_013398175.1. NCBI lineage: Eukaryota > Metazoa > Chordata > Aves > Passeriformes > Climacteridae > Climacteris > Climacteris rufus. The sequence continues at coordinate 219,284 of VZRZ01000218.1, read as the reverse complement.
AGTGCAAAAGATAGGATGTGTGTGACACTGTCAGCTGATTCTTTAAGTGAGCCTGAGAAACTCATATATTCTGCCTACAGTAAACATCCTCTATTCCTATGTAGATATAGTTAAGGAAGTACATCCCACACAAGTAAAGGGAACACAGCAGATCTTTGGCAGGACAAGGAAGCAAACGCTGCCACCTTCAGAACTTGTCTCATCTTAATTCTTCTTCTTAGGAAGATACAGTGAATAAACAGCAGCTGAGATTGAGCCCAGTGTTAAGTCATCATATTTGTGTGACATCAAGGTGTTACATTTTTTAATCACAGGACTTTTTGTTGATGAGGTAATGGTATCTTTTTTCCAAAAAGACCCCACCAGTGAACTAACTGATCAATCAAATCACAACTCCTGTAATCCTAGGTGTGTTAAAATTTTGTTGTTACTCGTTTAATTAGCTGTGGTAGTTGTGCTGTGCACAGTAATGCTGAATATTTTGCTGTTTTCTCCCTTTTTTATGCACATTTGTTGGAATTCAGTGGTGTTGGTCGAAACTGGGGCTGGGCTTCTGCTGGCAGCAGCATCCTCGCTGAGTTTGGTACTCTGCACATGGAATTTGTCCACCTCAGCTATTTGACGGGAGACCCTGTATACTACAACAAGGTGAGTCTCAAGAGTCAGTGTTTTTATCATACTTTTCATCATAAATTGCATTAAAGGGGAAGTACTTTCTATATTAAATTCTACTTGCATTCTTGGTAGCAGGTAAATTTTTTCATGCTTGTATTTCTGTCTCCAAATAGATGTCTTTTTCAAGTAGAAATATATGACAACACTATTTTTCTTATTTGTTGCAGAATACATTTAGAAATAATAATTTTTAAGCATGTTTATATGAGCAGTCCTTTTAAAAAGAAAAAGTACAAATCTGAAGAAAGCCCTCAAAAAATCTTGTGGTTCAGACTGAGAAAATTTGCTACTAAAAGAGAGAGAAAAATAAAAAAAGACTAGATTTAACTATGTGCAGAGAGCAGATGAACATTGTTAGCAGTGAACCTGATTCTTGATTTAATTTAGGTCATGCACATTCGGAAGTTACTTCAAAAAATGGATCGTCCTAATGGACTTTATCCAAATTATTTGAATCCAAGAACAGGCCGGTGGGGTCAGCGTAAGTATTCTTATTTTATTAATTCCTAATTAAAAGTCTGCTTCTTATTTTGTTGCTGAGTTGGGGATCAGAAAGATTATTCTGTAGGGCACAAAGAGTGTTGCTTGAAAACACAGAACACAGAAGGATTACTTAGATCTGAAATCTCCTGAAACGAATCTTTGCCTGTCACTCTCTGAAGTCACAGAGCTCACTTTCTGGGGTACTTTCTGAAAACAGTTTCCTACTAAATCTGATGTCTATTTATACTCTTATCAGTCAATAAAATCTTCAGTAATAAAAAATGAGGCTGAAAGTATTTCCTCATTTTGATTCTGTTCCTGGTTTTGTTCTGCAAACCATCTGGTAAGTGGATTATTGTAAGGTGATGTGCATTGCTGTAAGTTAATGCATGTTTGTGGTGGTTATATTGTGTTAGGCACTGACATCTACAAACATAATTCATCTACTTAGCAGCATGTGAAAGGGCATGATGAACCTCCTTACAGATTTAAAAAAAAAGTGAAAAAGGGCTTTGGGATGAAAAGCAAAAGCAGGTTTTGTTGCTGACAATGTAAGTGGAGAGATAAAACATGGAGAGAGACACAAACATGATTCCTTTCTTGAAGCAGTTCTTTTTAAAATAGTTGAGTGGTTTAGGTCTTTGATAGTGGCTGTGATAAAAGAGAATTTTTTTTTCAAGGTTTCTATTTCTTTTATGAATGCAGTTCTATTTAGGAGAAGCAAGCAAGATCATCTATTTCTGTCCTGTTTGACATCATTGATAGGTTTTAGGGATTTCAGTGGTTGGCTGTAAATATCCAGCAGAACATGTTCTGGCTTGCAAACTGAGAATTTGCTTCTGACTTTGAATGTAGTATATGAGGGAGATGAATACAGCTGTCATTGCAGTCATTGTGAAATACTTATCTAATCCCATCTTTAAAGCCAAAATTCTCTCCAAAACATCTTATATCTTCGAGCGAATCATGACACCATCTGAGACAGGCAAGTGAATTGATGGGATAAATTCTTCTGATAAATTTAACAATGCATTCAGAAAAAAGAAAATCAGCAAATACAAGTATTCATATATTATTTATTCAAAAGAGAATTTTATATTGTTGCTTTGAAACAATTTTTTTCTATTGATTTTTTTTTTTAATTCTTAACCAACTTCTTGTGCTAGTTTTATCAGAAGTAGACTAATTTGATGTATCACTGGGACTCTTTAGGGGTTGTTTTATAGAATCATGGAATGATTTGGGTTGGAAGGGACGTTAAAGATCATCAAGTGACAACTCCCCTGCTGTGGGCAAGAACACCTTCCCCTAGAAAAGAATGCTCAAAGCCCCATCTAACCTGACTTTGAGCATTTCTAGGGATGGGGCATCCACAACTTCTCTGGGCACCCTGTTCCAGTGCCTCAGCCACCCTCGCAGTACAGAATTTCTTCCTAGTATCTAACATAAACCTGTCCTTTTTCAGTGTGCATCATTGTCCCCTTCTCCTGTCACTACATGCCCTTGTAAAAAGTCCCTCTCCAGGTTTTTTGTAATAACAATGCTCAGAATTAGTATCTCTTTGGAATAAAATACTTGTCATCACTAAGAATAAACATACAGAGAAAATTTTAACTTTGCAGAAGTTTGGTGGAACGCAAACGTACTATTTAAATCTATTTTGCAAGATAATACATTTGGGGCTCCAGTTTAGGATTACAAGCTAAGACTTCAGTTCTGAAGATAAAAAGAAATACAAATTGTTAGAACCTTTCATTTTTCTATGCTGTTCATGAGCCATAAACTTATTTCCTGGAATTTGGTGGTTGGGTTGTTGGTTTTTTTTTTGAGCCAGTAAGGTTTCAAATGTATATGCAGATGTTCTGGTAGTATTTCTAGGGTTTTCGCAGTACAACAATGTTGTGGTTTAGGAATGGTAATCACCAATTCAGTAGTTCCACTAAAACCACACTGCTGCTCACTCCCCCTCCTCCTGCCTCCTGCTGGAAGCACAAAAGTTAAAGATCACTGGTTGAGATCAGAACAATTTACTGGAAACAGCAATGAGATAAGAAATGAACAGCAACAATATTAATAACAAAAGGTATAAGACAAAGAAACGATTTACACAAAAGACTGACTTTTCTCAACCATGTTCTTCTCCCTGACCAGGAAGGACTGGACAGAAGAGTCCTTTTCCCTGCCCCTGGCAATGACCTGAGGTGGTATTGAATAACACTGGGGTCTGGCCATACCCCACTCTGGGCTACTGTAAAAAATTAACCCTGTCCTGGATGAAACCAAGACAAACAAGCATTTGTAAACCTGTTTGGTTTTGTCAGGACTAGATAGCAAGAATCCGTATAATTCTCTGTTTTCTTTCACAAACCTGGATGGAGTGATGAGAAAATGTTGTATCCCTGGTAGATCACTTTGAATCTATTTGCAAAAATTGAGGAAGTTGCAGTAAAGGAGCACGTGGACTGAAAGACTGGACAGATGAGATGGAATAGCTGAGGCAATGGCAGGAATTCCTTTCTCCCTTGCAGAGATTGTGTCCTGCTACACATAAGTGAGTTGAGTAAGGATGATGCCTTCACACACAATGTCCCAATTCACAAGGACTTGTATCTAAGTCCCCTACACTGTTACTGGCTTGAGTCACATGGTTGGTATTAAGGGCAGGCAAGGCTTTTATGTTCTCCTCAGAAGGTAATTTCAAAGAGCATTGTATTTGGCTTGTTATATACTTTTGTACTGGAGAGACTGAGACAATGGTAAGAGTATCAAAGTATAACTTTTCTCTTTTCGGCTTCTGAGAAATCTGCCCTTTTCATCTTTGCTGTGACCTTTAGTTTGATGCATCTTATCTTGTACAAAGTACTTTCTGCAGATAGTTTCTGAAAATGATTTCAGAACACTTTATTTGCCTAGATACATGTAACTCTTGACTTTGACCTTTCTAGTGTTGCTTTTCTTTCCTTTTTTTTTTTTTTTTTCTTCCTTTTAACATTTTTTTCTCTCCTCAGGCTTTTTTTGGCTCAATTCTAGTTAGGCTTTTCGTTAATCTGTACAGTACTCCAACTAAGTCATGAGGGGTGTGAAATAGGTAAAATAAATCTACATAAATACATACCTAAAGGCACTGTTGAAAAACTATGTGATATAGCTGCGATATGGCATCTTTTTAGTGGTGGGTTTATTTTCTGTTTCTGTACCCTTCATTCTACTGGTGAGTACCTTTATTCAGTGATGATGTGAACATGGCAGTCAGACCACTTAATGTTATTAGTACCACTTGATTAAGAGTATTAGACAAAATACATAGTGGAAGAATTCATTTAGTTCAAGTTTTCTCAGCAGTTACGTTTTGTCTTTACCTTTTAATTTATTTTTTTAAAGAAAAAATGTACATTACTTGAATGGAGAAGAAGTAATGCACTTCTAGAAGTGTTGATGTTTTGTTTAATTTTGTTCTAACAGGCTGGTAGGTAAACTTGAATACTTAAAAGAAATCCCTATTGCAAGGTTGTGGGAAAAAAAAAGAAACACCATTTTCTGTGGCTTTGATGTGTCCCCAAAGAATTGTAGACTGGATTGATCTCTACTTGCAAAAAGAACTTTTGGAAAATTCGTAATACCTTCTATCTTGATACTTGATAAAGTGTTTTGATACCTTCTCAGAGCTGTTTGCAGGAGTAGCCTAGGCACATCCTAATTTTGTGGGTTTTAGCCAAAGGGACATTGGCCCCCCAGTCATCTTGGCATATCCTGGGTTCTTGGATGGCAGTGAAGTGTCTTTTGTAAAGATCTTTCAGGCCTCTTGGGGATCAGCAGTTGTTACGGGGTTTTTCTGTGCCTAAGAATATTTCTGTCTTAGCCTCTATAGATCTTAGGCCATGTTGCTGTGTCTTTTCTGTTTTGGCTCATTTAAATGTATGCTTAAAGTGTGGTCTGTGCTCTTCTTGGGTTAGGAGAAAGGGAGTGGTGTATGTGATGTGCTGCAGCCTTGTGAACATCCTTCTGATGTGAGGATGCAGGGTCCAATGAGTCATTTCTGCTGGGGGTTAATTTATCAGAGTGCAGGCCTTTCGACCTCAAAATAAATAGCATGTTCTGCAGTTTCAGTGCTGGGGACACTGCCCTGAGACATGCAGACCATCCTTCTCACTTGTTCTCCTGCTGGAGCTTACAAAGACATGTTTTCATTCAAACCAGCCAATACTTCTCTTACAAATACCTGAAAAGATAATCAGTGAAGTAACTTACCAGTCAATTAGTAATAATGATTTCATCAAGAAGGATGTGACCATTGCTTCCAGGTTCTTAACAAGTTGTAGAGGTGGGTCAAATGATTATGTCAGTGTGACATTAATCTGTAGTCATGTCTTTGAAGTGATTACAGTTTTATTAATATAACTTTTAATTTGCATTTAATGCATTTGACATAGCCCTTGAAGAAGGGTTCTGGTGACAGATTACTTACTTTCTTTTCCTGCCTGCCTCGTGAAACAGCAGCAGCATCCAGGGTCTGAAGCCACAGCAGGCAGGACTGAACAGAAACTGCTGTTCCATCCCATCATTTCTTTCCATTTGAATGCTATGAAATCCAGTCCTAAAATCTGCTGGGTGGATGGCTTACTGAATTTCTGAATCCCCAGGCTTTCCAGTGCAGATGCTTTCTATTACAACTGGACACTTCATGCTGAGTAGCAGGAATGGGGCTCATTATAGCCAGGAAGAGGGAAATGATGGCTAAATATTTGTATTTAGGCTTATAATGTGCAGGTATTATTACAGCACGGGGGTCATGACAGACAGCTTTTGAATGGGTTCTGTTCAGGATTTGTCAGCTCACTGGAGCATTTACTAGAAGGCAGAGCTATAATGCCCAGAGGAATATTGACAGATTCCATTTTTACTTATGAGCTAAGGTGATGGTCCAGTAGGAACAAGTGATTTATAATACTTCTGTAAGACTGAAATCTGTCACAAAGTTTTTTCTAACTTCTCACAATAGCCTTCAGTTAACTTAGTTAGCTTTTTGTTCACACATGGTGAGTGGTTGGTTTGATGAGAGCATCAGAATTTTGAATTTAGATTATTTTCAAAGGCAATAACAGTGCTGTCTAGAGAAGCCTCCTAAGCAGATACAACACAAATTTGATTAAAAGCAGGGAATTAATTTGTACTGAAGAAAAATTATTAAAAAAAATTGAGAAAATTTAACTTACATTTGCAAACAGGTTAGATGAGAATACCAACTAGAAGAGCAATAACAAAAGAAATGCCAATCTGCATGTTACTGCAAATTGGTCATTCTTCCTTTTTAATTTCCACTACCCAGAACAAATTGCTGCATTTCTTCTGGTTCCAACACCTCTCGCAAGTAATAACACTGTTGAAGGGGAACTCTGATTACTCTTGACTTCAAATCTCATTTCTTGCAGCTGGGCTACCTATGGAGTTACCTGAATTAGTTCCTAAGAGAGTTGTCAGATTAACTAAAATTGGGGTTTAAGCCAAATACAGCTTCCATATGCAAGAAAATACGTAGAAATGTCTATTCTGTGTTAATCTTACGTGTTGGTTACACGTTGGTGGTTTGTGGGCACATTGATAAGTTGCTGTAAGTAAGCTGGCATATGAATTTACAGAGTGAGCTGAGCATTGCTATTAGGAATGTAACAGCAGATACTGAATTTGCCACCACTGATGCTGATGTGGTGAACATTCAGGTTGCAGTCTATTCTACAGTGCTTTATTAATGTTTCCTTACCAAAAACAAGCCCCTGAGTCAGAATTGCATGTAGTTGAAGCTGAAAGCCCAGTGAGGGACACTGTCAGCATGTTCACAAGGACTTGCTGACAGTGTGATATTGATCCTGTGTGATATGGGTATTTAATGCACTAAATTTAAATGGTGTTTTCCATGTCCAAGTGATAACTCTCCTTCAAAGACAATAAGAAGATTCCCATAGGTATTTAGCCTCTTACACACACTACCTTAGCACCTTCTGGGGATGTTCTCACTTTCTTGCAGCTCCCTGCACCTGTTACCACAGAGTCAGTAGAGACACAACCCATGTGGCTGAATGGGAGAAACTCACATCCTCTATTTCCCAGTTGTTTGTGCTGCAGACTGGCCTTTAAATAAACCTAAGCAAATATCTTTATGGATGTGCATATTTCATGTTTTTCAGGTGGTCTTTAATTTTCAACAATACCCACTTATTTAAACCAAGCACTTTTAACTTCACTTAGAGAAGGCTTCTGTGGATTTAATTTATTTGGATTAGATTTATACTTCTTTTAAAATGGTGCAATTTTCAAACATAGGAAAAACAATAAAAACCATTTTAAATTACTGTCATTAAAGCAGTGGAAATACAGGGCTAATATTCCAGGTTTTTCTGCTTGCCTGTACAGCTGGTTTTAGGCTAATGCCCTTGGGCTGAGCTAGGTAATTAACCAAAATACTTAATTTAAACTTTTGCAGGTAATAGACAAACCATGAGCAATACATCCTATTTTCATGAGCAATACATCATATTTTCATCTGTGATGTGATATTGTATCAAATACATAGCACCCTCTGTCTGCGTGGTTTTTTTTTTTTCAGAATTCAAAAGAAAATGGAAAATAAATGTGATGTAAATGTATGTAGCACACTTAGTTAAGGATGGTAAGAAACCACTGCATTCTGTAGACTCCAGGAGCTGGGGAGTCCTCCTTCCCAGCTCCTGAAGCCCAGCTAGGTCCAGGTCTCTCCATCCCTGTTGGATGGATGTGACTGCTGAAGTTCCCATTTGCAGTTTGGACATGACAAGGCTCAGGACATATTCCAGAGAGGAGGTGCACACACACACACTCAGGGGGCACTGATGCAGCTGCCCACACAGACTGCCACCAGCAGCACTGCCTTTGTAGCACACAACTCGCATGCAGCAAACCTGCAGGTAGCCAGGTTTTGATCTTCTTCGTGTTCCCTGTTGGATAGGTGTGTGGGCTCACACCCTTCACAAGTGTCCTCACACTCATGGGCCCTTATTTGAAGGGTCTCAGTCTACCCAAAAGCTGTGCTTGCACCCTGGAGCTCTTGTGCAGCCATCAGCTCAGAACTTGGGTCTTTTCAGATGCAGAGCTCCTGCTGTCCATCTGGAAGTTTGCTAATGAACTACGCTTGCACTCAGGATTAAATTTACCAAACAAACACACACAAACACACACGGGTGTTTCCAGTTGCTGGCACATAAACCTAGGGCCCTGTGACCCCCTGTCAGCCTCTGAGCTCTGCCACCCAGCTGTACCAGCCCCTGTGATCTGCAGAGCCTTTTTTGATGAAGAAGGTTCTGTCACATTCTGCATTTCCCTGTGTGAGAATGTGAGCACTGAGAATAACCAGCATGGCAGCTGAAGGGTATTGCCCTGACAGTGTGAGCTGTGTCTGATCTACAGGGAAAGTGCCTCTCTTGAATGCCAGCTTTCAAGGGTGCTGCAGAGATAGAAATCCTGATACTGATTTGTTTATCAGTTATTGGGCTTTTCATTTTTAAAGTTAAGCAAAAAACCCTTTCATTCTTTACACCTGCCTCTGGGAGATTAAAACCCTTGCAGATTGCAAGGTGAAGTGAATAATGCTGAAGAATGAAGTGGTCTTTCAAAAGATTAAAGAAATACTGCAGATAAATATTTCAGCTAAAAATATAATTGTAGCATAAATTAACAGGTTGATAGTGTACTTATAGGTAGTGAGAAAGATGCTGGTGTTGGAAAATTTGTCCTTGCCAGCTGAAGCTGCTCACATTCTCCTTTAACTATGAAGGTACTTTGCATTCTCCCTCCTACCCTTGTTTATTTGCTAGATGCCTTGCTTAGCAGAAGGAGTAGCTTCAATTATATCTATTAATACCTGTACCTTCTTTAGGCAGCACTGAGAAACTAGCAACACCATGAGTCAGGAAAAATAAAACTGTGAAGTGCAATGTCAGGTTCTGGCAGAACATGCATAACCTAAAAAGAAGTGAAGGAATTGAGTCGAGTAAGCCTGTATATTGCAAAGTATTTTCAAAAACTCTTCAGATAACTACCTTATATTTGGATTTGGGAATAATAATTTCTAATACTGTAATTCACAGATTATTTTTTCCCCCTTCAGTGCAAGGAAAAGATTTTCTCTCTCATAACTAGAAATGCTGCAAAATTAAAATAATTATATATTTTAAAAGTACTTGTAGAGTAGTTCCAAACCTGATTTCATCTTTGCACATTTATGTGATTTAGCAAGTAAATTTCTTTTTTGATTTGTGTTTTGAATGTCATTTATAGAACTGGAGATATGTGCTCTATGTGGTGGTTAGTTTGGGCATTCGTGTAAGCATTTATTGAGGTAGGTTTGAAATCCGCTTTCAGTTTATTACATTACGAATAAAGGGAAATAGAACATTATTTCTAGACTTCCAGCAGTAGGCGTGCTGTGCAGATGAGGAGGTGGGGGCAGTTCTTTGCAGTTTAATTATTTTTGCTATCTTGGCAGGTGTCCTTAATTTTACTCTCCAATATATTTTGTGTTGTTCTGTCCGTAGGAACGTGCATGTGTTTTGAATAGAAAATAATCTCTGTAATCTCTGCTGGGGAATTCCCCTAGCCCTTTTGCTTTACAACCTTGTACAAATGTAATTAGCTGTGTTCCAAGAAAAAGCTGCATTCAAATTTGTTTATTCATTAGAAGCCAAGAGCAAGAGAATCTGTTAAAACTTTGTTTTAATGAAATACAACAGAACTGTACATTACAGGGAATATGCTTTTATAAGACTACAAGGTTAAGACATTTTGTGGGTCTGCTGAGCAAGATGCTGAGAATGGTGAACAAATAAAAGCTTTGTTTAGTGTGTTAAAGATTCTAGTGTTATTGGAAGGTTAAACATGTATATGAATTACGCATTTGAAAAGGAGTGTCTATAAATAATTCCTGAAGAAAGGATTTGGATATGGTGTAACTGGGTTTTGAAAGTTCTTGCATACATTGCTGGGGAAAGAGATGAATATTTCATTTTCCTGTACCACCAAGCTATACTTTTCAATCATGATCTTGGTGGGGAGTGCATCAATATCTAGAATTTGTAATTTGTCCCACAGCAGCTTTTCCATTTATTTTCCTCACTGTGAATTCAGTAAATTCATCTGTATTAATGAAGTTGGACATGTTTAGGGTACTGCCTGATATTTTTGGGAGTTTACATAGATGGCTTTGAAGACATTAACTTAAAATGGTTGGGGAGTAAAAAGTTATCCTCTGGCACATGCTCTGTGTGTTTTTAAAGTCTGAGTTCCTGCGGAATCTCATTATTTCTTTAGTAATTACATGCCTAAGCTGCATTTTTGAACCATTCTTGACTTACTGGTTTCTTATGAAAGGGAAGCCTATCAATGTCCAGTTACAAACTTGTTACAGCATTACTAAACTTTCTTGTTTTTATTTTATCCCTTCTCTATCACTTGTTGGAGGCTGTGCACCTGAATGTTTCTATTGATGGTCTCTAGAAGATTGGTAAATTTTGGCGACACATCTCTTGTCACATCTGTTGTCACACCTGACATCTGTTTCTTTCCATTCTGTCTTCAGTATGTGAGACTTCATATTCTGAGTTACATGTGGAGATGTACCTTCTGGTGGTCACATGAGAAACATTTCCAGTTTGGTGACATTGAGGAGCGAGGGTCTATAGTTCTGTTCAGTGAACATTGAATGTATCTTACCAACGGCTTCTTTTAATCCTGAAGTGCCACTAGGAGCTGGACTGTCCTTGTAGCAGCAAGGTAAAATACCGTCTCGACTTGGAGATCTATGTGATCTTGCAGATGTGATGCCGTATGACCTCTATGGTCAAAAGTAAGAGAGGGATGGTGATGAATGCAGTCCACATGTGGTGTGGTAGCTCAGTCTCAGTCACAGAGCATGGACTGAGTAGGTCTTACAATCAGCACAATTTCCTATCACCTACAGAGTGATCAAAGCTTTAGCTGGCTGTGTGTGCCATTTCAGGCATCTGTCAGGAGAAGGAAAACAAGAGATACATAGGCTGAAGTTTAGGAGAAAGAAATAGGCAGAGTAGCCTGGATTTATCTTGCATGTGGTGTAATCTGTCAGTACATCAAAAACAGGGAGTGTCTTTCCTTGCTTCTTGGAAATCCTTTTGACTGTCAGCTTCCATGCAGGATATATATACACACGTACATATGTAAATATATAAACTGCCACGTCTTGATACGACTTGGAGGGAGAGGGTGAAGTTGTTGACGGTGGTTTTGCCAGCTAATTCAATACAGATGAGTGTTGGACTAGATTTAATCTAATAAAGTTTTCCCTCTCACGTGTTCTTGTTTTTAATCTTCAAGAGGACAACTGAGATCTTCAAGGAAGATTAAGGTGAATAAACTAAGGGTTGTAATGACCTTAAGAGCTTGGCAATCCCCTTATGTAGGAACTCCTATTCAAAAGGGACTCTAGGTTGTGGGCACATACCTACAGCAGGTGATGTTACCACCTTTTACCTGCTTTTCACAGCCACCTTGTCAAGTAAAAAAAGTAATCAGAGTCTAACGTGTACCAGACTTCCCATCAGTCCACTGCAAATCCCAGCAGTTTCATTAAAGCTGCCCACACAGGTGGGATTTACACTGACTCCAGACTCGGCAGAAAGGCAGGTGTGCTTCATCTGGGTGGCTCAGTGGGTGAGTGTAATAATCTTGAAAAGACAACTTCGGGTGATAAAAGGCCACTTCTCAGTAAACACACCAACATAAGGATTTAATGTGTTTCTAATTTTAGCAATTTGACTTGATGTATTTAGTTGATTGGTGTTTAATTCCTGAGCATGTCTTCTGAGAGATGACCTAAATCTTTCTAGAATTATAAATAATAGCTGGAATGTTTTGATGTTTCAGGAAAGTTTGAATACAAAAAAAGAGAAAATATTTGTTCCAGGTGTGAGTTCCCAACAGTGAAAGGACAGTCTGTTGTAAGATATCAAATTAGGATACTCCTTTGACATTACAGAATCATAAATTACATTCAGTTTGAAGAAGTGCTTTGATGCTAAGAACATTAGTTACCTAAATATGTGTATTAATTGGCTAGTTATACTTTCTGGTCTGTTTCAAAGTATTTCTGTTGTTTTTAGACACACTTGAATTGTGCAAGCTGTAACAATTTTTAATCTTCAGTTTGGTAGGCCCTACAGTTCTAGGAAGTAATTTCCCTTAATTTTTTTATATGAGAAATTGCTAGCACTTATAATTAATATTGCTCAATACTTTCCATTAAGTGATTGTGTTTTCTGTTTCTTGCCAGACTTCAGTTCTTCCAATTGGAATAGTCTGTCTGCCTCAAGCTGTTCTGTTGGGGTTTTTTTAAACAACTTTGACAAAAATGCTTTAGCCATCTCTAAATGAAATTAGAAGTGGAACGTGATTCTACCCAAAGTTTGTTCTTTTAAAGAGTACAGTTAAGGAACTCAAGAACCATCCATATTTTTCCAAGCCTTGTGAAATATTCCCATCTCCTTTCTCCATATGGAGTATTTAGAGTTCAGCTGCTCTGTTTCCCAGAGCTGTGTGTGCTGAGCAGGCGTGATTATGCACCCCCAGCCTGGGAGGAGCTGAGTGAGGGTTTTCGTGTTGCTGGATTCTGTTGTGGCACCAGACAGTAGAATGGGAAGCTGTGCCTGTTCAGCTACCTCCCAACTTAGAAATGCTTGGCTTTGTAACCTTAAGTTCTTCAAGTGTAGTTCTGTTACGTGACAGCCTGCATGTTTTCAGAAAAATTCTCATGCTGGTAGTTTGTTCCTCAGTGATAAATAGTTCATATTTGACTAAAAATTGCGCCTCCACCTGCTTTCATCAGGTGCTGCCTCTGCTGCAGTTAATTTAGAAGTGTTTGCACTTTTAAGCCAACTACTATGGCTTATGACATCTTTAGGTTGAATTTCTGCTGTGAATTGCAGCAGCTGCAATTTCCAGGGCCTCAGCTTTCTGGATTAAAGGATTAGAAGGGGAGCTTGCACCTATTTAGAGCAGCTGAGGAGCACTAAGCCCAACTACATGAAGTAAAGATTGAACTGAAATTTAATCAGAGCCAGTCTGAACACAAACAGAAAAACAATTCTTTGAAAGTTTCCTGCACAGAGAAAGAGAACTCCTGCAGTGTAAGGCCAGTTGGTGCAGGTCAGAACAACTAATGGTGATGGAGTGTGTGAGTTTCTTAATGAAAGTTAATATTAGCTTAATCACTTCACTACTCCCTCCTGGTCACTTAACTTTTCCACTCTTGAACTCGAAAAATTATTTATTACAATAGCTTTTTGACAATTACTTTGTCAGTTTGTGATCCTCCAGGAAGATTAGCCTCCCTTTTTATTGCTTCAGTCTTTAGTTGTAAAGTAATTCTGTACTAGTATTCTTGGCTAAAATGAGTGAGTGGTTTGTTTATCTTGGCATTTCCAGTCTTCTGAGTATAGCACAGGTTTTAGTGAGTTTTCCTTTATTTTAAAGTCATAACTAATTATTACAGTTCTGAGATTTTGGTTTCTTTTACAAATAGCCAAATTACTCATTTTTTGCTAAGTCATTATTTGTCTCTACTTTAAAATATTAAATCAGTGTTGTAGTTGCAATTTGTGAATTAACAATACTATGGGCATAGTTGATCCTTATCTCCTCCTGCTTGTGCTTATATACTGCTCCAGTGTTACCTCACCGTCCTGCTTTCCAGCAGGGCAGCCTCTGCATGCTGAACGTACTTCTGCTCAGTATTGTATTTCTGTTTTTCATTCCGTGTGCACTAAGTGATGCAGAAACTTTCTGTGACAATGGGAGGACGTGCCCGGGGGTCAGGGAGGGGCAGTGGCTCACTCCCCATCTGCTGCTGGCTACGAGGAAGCTTCACCCTCAGGTGCTGGGACTGCAGCGTCAGTCCTGGCATGATGTGCTGCCGTTAAAACAATGCCTGGCTTCTTTCTTTATTCTTGCTCCTTGCCAAGAAATGACAATTGAACAATTAAGGCACAAAGCAGAGAGGGTTTAGCAAATCATGAACTGTTTTTAATTTGCCTCATTAAGCTGCTGTTAACTACTTAAAGCCATCTGCTTAAAAATAATTTGCACATCTTAAAGTTTGCTCTAGAGAGCAGGTAGACCTTCATTAAAGCAGGCTTCATTATTGATGTTATCTTTAGGGGGCTTTCAGTTGTTGTGGGAAATACGCTATTGCTCACTGAACCAAACTTTCCCTGTAAACAAAAGGAAGTGGCACATGTTGGTAACTTGCAGTGTGTGGCCATAACCATATTCATGGGAATCACTGCCATTCATGTGGAAACTGGCTTGCTGTGGAGGAAGTTATTTACAGCTGTTAGGTAGGCATGAGAAAGGAGAATGTCCTGTGTAATGCCCAGTATCCCTATTATCTACAGCCATCCCCAAAAATCAGTCCTGGAGAAAAAGAACAGCCAGGTCCATCTCAGTGCCTCACCTGTCACTGAGGAGCAGGAACCTCGTTGCCTGTGCCCTGAAGAGCTACTTGAGGAAAAACAAGTTTGTCTCCCCAAATTTGTGAAGAAACAACTTCACTTACAGAGAAGAAATCACGGGAGCACTGCAGACTCTCCCTCCTCTCTGGGGCTGAGATCCAGAGGCATTTCAGTTCCACCGTGTGAGCCCTGTCTGACCTCCCTCGTGGGGCTGTGGTTTATTGCTGTCCTGCTTCTTGTCGGGGGAGACTGTGTCAGCAGTGAGCTAATGCATTGCTGATATGGATAAGATCATTTGGAGTGAAATTAGCTTCAGGAATATTAGATAACAATGGTGTGAGGACTTAAAAGAAGGTCTCTCAGTCTGTGGGAAAGAAATAGATCTGTTTTTTTGCATAGTAGCTGAGACACAATATTTGACTAAGTGTAGATCATCTTTTATCAATACATTAAAAACTGATTAAAATATTGCTATGAGATTAATTGGTTTGTTGTTCATTGAGGTCTTTTTTTGTTTGCAGTTAAGTGCTGTTTATTAAGAAAAAAAATGCCAATATTTAACAGGATGTAAATCCTTTGTAGTAGCTGAGCAAAAATGTCGCTATGAACTTGAAATATCATTGTCTTTCTATTAAGGTTTTATTTGTCTCTTTTGGCAAGAGGAATCCTTGCAAACAGACTGACTGCACAGGTTTGCACACAATATGCTTTCAAGTGTGGCAAACCAGAAAAATTACAGGGTTTCTTGTAATTGCTTTTGGTTGCAAACGTTGAAGGTATGCTTTCTAACTACAGCTTCTGTGTCTTTCAGTTTAAAACTACTTCCAAAACAATCCTTGACTGGAATCCTTTTATGTTTGCCCAGTCATCTGGGCCTACATTTGAAAAAATGGGAGATGAAGAAAATAGCTGAATTTGTCTTGATTGGAAGGAACGAATGTTCTAAAAATGTATACATTGAACAGAACATGTGGCTTCAGCCACATTTGTTGTGCTATCATACTTCTGTTCTTTGTGCTATATTTGCCTTAATCTGGGATGAATTTTACTTCAGGATTTCACTGTAAAACAGCTCTTCAAAATAAAAACCTTTAAGTCTCCTAGAGCTAATGAAGTAATTCTTGTAGATCAAATATGCAAAAAAAAAATCAATTTTTAAATTTTCAAAATGCTTATAAACTTTTAAACGTAATACTTACCTTCTCAGTTGTTTATGGAGCAGTACCCAGTGCCAAGATGCTATTGTAAGCTCAGTTACTCAAATCACAAGTTGTTCCATTTTAATACTCTGGATTGACATGTAAGCTTAGGGCCAATTTGAAAACTTCAGTATATTTTATGTACAAAACATCTTTCTGAGCAAAACATTTTGAGTTGAGTTAAATCTTTGAATCCATTTGAGCTATAGCTCAAGTAGCAGGAGAAAGTGTTAACTACCGTGAACATTTTGATAAGTTTGGGTAGAGAGCTTTGTTTTTAGGAGAGAATATGTGATGACCCAAATCTACAGTTTTCACCAGTTATATATTTGCTAAAGAATCTTGAAAAATATTTCTTTAGCATTTCCATTCTAGGTGAGAGCAAGTTGTCAAAGACCCACAATCTGTCACAAACCGTGTTCTAATTTTCAGTCATTTCTACTTATAGTTCTTATGAAATGCATGAAATTCTGCTTTAGCAACACCTTCAGATACTAGTAGCAGAAGACCTGAAGAAGACCTTGCCAGGGTGCAGTTAATGCAGCTACAGAAGTTGGAAAACTTGCTGTGCTTAAACCTCAGTTCAGCTGCTGCATTGGCCTCCTTTTCACTTCCATCCTTTTTCAGCTATTTTTGTGCATGGGGAGGTGACAGGGACATAAAGACAGCTGTGTCTTGATGCAGCCAGCTCCCTTGAAATACCATGATATGCTCCCTCCAGAAATATTTCATATGTCCCTTTCCTGCTGCTGAAGAGAAGGAACAGAATCAGTTTGCCTTTTCTGACAGGTCTTCCCTCTGGTCCAGCTGTGAAAAACATCAGCTGGGAAGTGGAGTAGCCCACTGCTGCATGAGAGAGGAGCCTAGAAAACCCTTGGCAGGTCAGAACTGGAGTGAGGTATGCAAAAAAGGAGTGAGGAAAACACTGCTGCTGGGAGTTGCAAGGCCCTTGGAAGGCCTTAGTTTCTTACCGTGTGCTTCTCTACTTGCTGGGTGGGAGGAGGCTCTGTGTCTGAGAGGCTTGTGCAGCCCTGTTCTCTGCATGGAGAAGGTGCAAAAAGGGCAGTTTAGGGATGGCTCTGGTTCCTGTGTTCCTGATACTCTTGTCTCAGATGAGAAGCAATGTGGAGGAGAAGAGCTGCTGACAGGAGAGAAGGACAGTTCTCCAATGACTGCCTGAAGAAGTAGACATGAAATGGGATGTGTTGCTAATAATTGACTTTTGAAACACACGTGGAATGGGGATTTCTCTGCTTAGAAAATAGACCTTATCCATTCATCTTCCTTCTCTTTCCTGCCCCAAACACAGCTGGAGCTGCTACAGGACGAACCCTGCTGAGGGTTCAGCAGCTTGTCCTTGTTGGGAGCTGAGTGCATCTGTCAGGGAAATCTGAGTGACGATCATGGCTGACTCAAGTGACAGAACTCAGCTGGGGAGGAGGCAGCAGCTTACAGAAATGGTTTTAAACTGTGTCTCTTGTGAAGATGGTCCCTGAGCAGAGCTGACATCAGTTGTAGCTTTGAAGGCTTGGGGTAGTTTGTGTTACTTTTTTTTTTTCTTTCTGAAAGCCACAGACCCTTAGTTCTTGTGTCTGTTTAAGAATGTAATTGTACTTTGAAGGAGTAATTTCCAGCCCTTGCATTTGTGTAAGAAAGTGACTCATGACCTGAGTGTCCTCTTTCAGCTCAGAGCTGGAAAGCTTGTGAAAACTCATAATCACTGAATAACTGGGTGTGAAAAGGCAGTCCAGGAGATTCTGAGATATAAGAAAAGGGCATGAAGTAATTTGCTTCAAATTCACGATTTGAAAGTAAAAGGGAAAGCTACAGGCTCTCCACTTGCTCCTTCCTTTGTTTAGAAATCCATTTTTAAGTAGCAGAGGAGCCAAGAGGCAGCTAGAAGAGTTAGGATAGCAGCATCTACCAGCTCTAACCTCCTACTCACATCTTCAGAGACAAGGAGACGTGCTGAGACAGGGTGGTGCTTGGAGGAAAAAAGAACAGGAGAGTTCAACCTCTCCTTTGCACCTTTATCCCAGAAAAACTCTGAATAATACCACTGCTTTGAGGTATTTTGTAAAAGGAAGTATCATATCTCTTCTTCACTTGCAAGGGTACTTGCATGACTAAACCAGCCATGCTTAGGGCAGGGAATTTCTGGCATTGTGACAATGTTGGTGTTAAACATTTCCCTCACTTAGCTTCAGGAGTCTAAGACTGTTCTGGTGCCGCTGTTTTAAGGGCTCTAACATTAGGAAAGAAAAGGTTATGTGTGTTCTGGTTGGAGTCACATATTAAATCTCACAGAGTGCTGCTTTTTGAGTGAAGGGTGTACTGAATGAGTGTTTACCCTTGTTGGAACAGGAGCTCCAAGGCTGTCAGACCATCAGTAGGCTTTTTGTCAGGATGTGTGATAGTTCACCCAAAGAGAAACACAGATAGTTCTCAAGAGGTCTGTCAGCACAGAATTGTGATGACACTATTTGTGAAAGGCAACCTCTGCAAGAAGACCAAAAAAAAAAAAAGAATTTAAAAAGGGGGACAAAAGAGAAATCTGTGTGTTAGGAGATCCAGTTTATGTGTTGGTGGGCTCTAATAGTCAAGCAGCCTTATTCTGTGTCACATGGGTCACATGGCATAGCTCTGCATGGCTGCTCAGGCACAGGGGAACAGAGCAGGGCTTGTGTTGTACACTGCAAGGGCAGTTTGCCCCCTTTTGACTAAAATAATTTCAATAAGAACCTTTAGTTTTAGGAATTCATTAGTCTGTGGAGTTACTATCTTGTTAGAAATAAAAATCTCCTAGAAAGATTGGATTCTGTGTAGTTCATGGCCATTTGTAGCCAGCCATGTGACCTGGTTGCATCCTGGATACAGAGGTCTTAGGGGGGTTTTCTACATACTTTTTTCACATACACATTAAAAAAAACCCTCTAAAACCCCCAAACCCTTGCAGGAAAACAGGTTCTTTGGAGTAAAGTAAAAACAGAGGTTAAAGTACATTTTTGATATGAGGGCTAGCCTATGCAGAATGCCAAATAGTGAACCCATACAGCAGGTTTCATGCCTATGATGTAAGTTTGGAGGGGAAGCGTTACAGTGCAGCTTTGTCCTGCTAAACAGGCTAAAAATGTTCACAATTCTACAGGAGTAGGCCTTAAAAACATAACTTTATGTTGTGAATAAATTTAAGGTGCTATTACATAACAACTTCAACCTTTTTTTTGTTTTCTTCCCTCTTTCCCTTCTACAGATCACACATCCGTGGGCGGGCTGGGAGACAGTTTTTATGAATATTTATTGAAAGCCTGGCTTATGTCAGACAAGATGGACACGGAGGCAAGGAAAATGTACGACGATGCAATTGAGGTGATTATAATTCATTGAGTTTGCCAATGCAGTGGAACCATCTTTCATGATTTAAAAAAAAAACGAAAATTAAATTAAGTTTAAAAAAAAAAGAAAAACCCTAAGCTAAAAAAAACTGCCAACAACCACAGGACTTGTTTGGATTATGTAAATTTTAAGAAATCAAGAGATGAATAATACTAGCTTTCAGTCTGAGTAGTTTAAAAAGTATTCTTGTGAAATACATGTGATGCAGATTATTGTGCTAAAAATAATCAGCTTGTCCAAAATGGTATAAAGTAAAAGTCCAAGCTCTAATTTATTAGAAGGAGATCTATCAACCCTGAGATGTGTGCAGAACAACCAAATCACTTTTCTCCAGCATTCGGAATCATCCTAGGAGCTGAGGTCTCAAGTTGTTTTATTCTTTACATTATTTTCTAAGGCATTTACATGTTATATTCCATCTCTATCTTGTAAAAGCTAGTTCATATCTATTCCTGTTTCTGTGGTTCTTTTGTGATGAGGTCTTACCTGTCTCACAGATCAAGGAGTGCTTGCCCAAGTGGGGCAGTACTGCAGGATGATTCTGTGGTACTGCAGGATTTGGGCTGGGAGCCTTTCTGTGGTGGCTCTGAGCTTTCTGCTGCCCAGCTCTTACTTTCCCAGTTTCCCCATAGCCAGGCATCTTGTCTCAGCAGCCTCTCTTGTGCCCACTATGCCTCCATGCCTGTGCTACAGTTTAGACACAGAGAGGGTAACTGAGCTGCTTTTACTCACGTGAGCTGTGGGACCAACAGCAGCAGGGACCGTGTAGTCTTGTTCAAGTGCAGATGTGTGCTTGGTGCCTAAGGTGTTCCATGCTCTGTCTATGCCCTCTTTCTTTCAACTTAAGTTTTTCAAGCTTAGTTTTAGTGCAGTCAGTCTTCTAAAACAGAACACCCATTCTTGGAGTTCTCAAAACTTGCATTTTAAAAGATATATGGTGAAAGTTCTAGTACAGAATTGCTTTGAAGCTATAATACGTCTTACTCCTGACCTGAATTTGATTACATTTGACTTCCAGCTGCTTTGACTTTTTCCTTCCTTACGTAGTTTTAAAGGGTTATCTGCACCATATAGCTGGTTACTGTCAAAGGTACAATGGGCATTCTCTCCTGAAGGAAAAATGCATTATTTTCTTTGGTCTCATAATATAAAACAGATTTTGAATTATTTCTAAAGCTTTTTTCTATGTACTTTCCAGTGTCTTCAATATGGAGACAGCAATGTAATGGTTCTTCTAATGTGATTCTTCTAACTGATTTCTTCTCGGTTTTCTCCTCTTCAGCCAGCCAGGAGCTGTGTTTGCACTTCTAACCTTTGCCTCACACCATCATCCACTTCCCAGTTGCTTTATTCTGAAGCTGGTTATAATCTTTTTGATTTACTGCTTTCCTACTACTGTGATTTACATTCCTGATTCCTCAATGCTTGACCTTATACTTATCTCTGTTACAGCACATTGTTCAGGCAAAACCCGTTTTGTCACCTGTTCTGAGTGATTTTACAGAACTGACTTTTTCTTTATCACTATCTATAGTTCCATCAATTTTTGTGTCATCTGCAAAATTCTTTTAGCATTTTTCTTGGAGATCATTGTTAGAAATGCTGCCCAGTGTTGAATAAAAGTATTTATGCAGAATCTTCATGGGTTGGGGATTTTTT